>VYZV01010872.1:102191-118103 GCA_013401275.1 Pandion haliaetus
GCGCGGGTCCTTTCCGTGGGCTCCTCTCCCGTCTCACACTGCTTCAGCGCGGTTTTTACCATGGGGTTACGGCCACCTTCGGGAGCTTCCGCTCCACCGTTCAGCCCCCTGGGCTGCAGGGCCATCAGCCTCCTCAGGCTCCTCCTCCTCCCCCTCCACTTCCATGATTCCAGTGTCGGCAGCGATGTTCCTCTCAGGTTTCCCCCCCCACACTACCGGTTCCCCTTCTTAAATATGTTTCCCAGAGGCGCTACCACCGTCACTCCCCGCCTAGAGGCAGGTCCGACATTTTGGCACGTGGGGCCGACATTTTGGGGCAGCGAATTCTTCCAGCAACTTCTTAAAGGGGCCGCCTCTGCAGCCCCCCTCCCCTGCCACCGAGGAAAACCGCACCACACAAACCCATAACACTTTTCTAGTTAGTCCATAACTGATTGTGTCTACAAAGCATTTTTTACCTCAGGTATGAAGGATACTGTATACAAGCAAATTGCATTTTGTCTATAATTGCATTTATTGTGTAGCTTGCTGCACAGTTGAACAACAGTACTGGATTTTAGAGGTAGATCTAGTACATTAGGTAGATTAACAGCAAGGTATCAGGCTGAAATTTAAGAACTGTGCTAGTAGGATACTAATTCAGTGCATGATTAGAAGCACTGGAGCTGAGACAGCAAAATATATTAAAAAAAAAGAGCTTTCTCTTTTCTGTCCTTTATGAGCACTTTGTCCTTTGTGTTTCTTTTACTGGATTTAACAAGAATGGACTTTTCTCCACTCTGTCAATTCAATAATGATTTAATTGACATACTCTGTCATATAACCCTATAACCCAAACTAGTCTGACTATATTTTTGAATTTAAATGATATTATCCCATCTAACTCCAAGCTATGAGTTAGTACAGAGTAGCTATTTTTCAAAAGTTCTAAGCAGCATCTTGGAAGAAATGAGAAGAAAAAGTAGAGCTTTCAGGCAGTGAGAAATAGAACCTATGGAAAAAATGCAATATTCAGTTTGAAAACAAACATTAGAGGAGAAATTCTCCTCTACTCAGGGAAACAAGCCTACCATTTCTCTATTCAGTATGTGATTTTTCTAGATTATATATGACTGAGCTTTCCTCAAGTACATTAGCTAGAGAAGTGGTTCTTATAAGTGCAAGATGTTGCTTTTCTCAGTGTCTAGTTTTAAATGTTGAAACAACAGAACAAGTGAAAATAGTTAGCATTATTTATCACACTATTTTATGGTATTAGCCTTGAGTGGACAGAGGCTGGATCCCTTTTGGGCTAGATATGATGTAAAAATGAAGAGCAAATAATGAATGCCTTATATGATTCTTTAGATATCTAAACAGACAAAAAAAAAAAAGAAGCAGACAGGTGTATCATTGAAGCAGGAGTGAAAAACAGGATGGTGCAAAAGTCACAGCAGGTCTAAGGGCTGGATTTTTTTTTTGGCAGCTGAAGTTCTTTTCATAATGTAAAGCTGAGATCAGAGAATTGTAGGTGACTGTATAAAAAGCAAATGAGCTACTGTAGAGGGCATGATGCTAACAGCCATTCAACACAGGGTATAGACTACCCATAGAGATGATAGTAGAAAACAGAGCAGTATTTGAGGTTCCTCTTTTCTGTACTTAGTGAAGGAGCTCCAATCGCTGTCTGATTTCTTCCTGCTTTCTTTTTCTTCCAGAAAATTGCATCAAGAAAGGTAGATCCTAATAGATTCTACAGTGTTCTTGAAAATGACCCTGCATTTCTCTGAGTTAGGCAGAAAAGCTTGAGGGGGGCTGACATAGCTGAAAACTTGCTTAACCTCTCCCTGTCCTCCTCTCTGTGCAGTCATCCTTTCTTGGTTGCTTTCTCCAGTCGTGGGCTGGCTGTAATATTTGGCATTGTTCTTCTCAGGGAGAACTGGAAGACTCATCTTCTTGGCACAGATTTCTCACAATTAAAAACATTTTAAAATGAGTAACTTCTCCCATCTCTGCTCTATTACAGAAAGGACAAAGAACCTCAGAGTTAATTCTAATCATATCAAAGGGTGGGACTGTGCTTCCCCACTGTGCACAGCTATCATGGCGAGGGGAGAAATGTAGGGGTTATAACAATCTTTTCCATTGGGCTTTGGACTAGGTCCTAAATAGATTGTACGGTCAGTGGAAGATTTGGATATGTCAGGGTGGCTGAGTCTCAGAAAGATCGCAAAGCAAAGGCTTTCTGCTTAGAAAGAAGTATACACAGCAGCATATGGCAGACTAATTAAAACCGGTATTTTCCAAAGCTTAAAAAATGGAGTTTTAGTACCAACGTGGGAAACGCTTTTCTAATCTCATCTCAAAAATGTACAGGTCATCTATAAAGGAATACTTTGTTAATAATCAGTTTTGTTAAGAGTTATTTTGTAATTTTTCCATGTTCTTTTGGAAAAACATCTGTGGTGGTTTCAGGTCAGCTGGTAACAAAGCACCACGAAGCCGCTTGCTCACTCCCCCCACCCTGGCCACGCTGGGATGAGGAGAAAATACAAAGGCAGGGTCGTGGGTCGAGATGAGGACAGGGAGGGATCACTCCCCACTTATGGTCATGAGCAAAAGACAGGCTCAACTTGGGGAAGAAACAAAATCAATGTAATTGACTACAAATCAAATCAAACCAAGGATATTAGGAAGGAAAACCAAAGCTCAGAACACCTCCCCCCCACCCCTCCCGCCTTCCCGGCTCAGCTCCATTCCCGGTTCTCTCTCCCTCCTCCCCCCGGCGGCACAGGGGAACAGGGGATGGGGGTTGAATCAGCTCGCCACACATCATCTCTGCCGCTCCTTTCCTCAGGGGGAAGATTCCTCTCTCGTTCCCTGCTCCACCGTGGGGTCCCTCCCATGGGAGACAGTCCACCAACTTCTCCAACGTGGGTCCTTTCCGCGGGTTGCAGTTCCTCACAAACTTCCCTGGCGCGGGTCCTTTCGGTGAGCTGATATTTAGTCACCCACTGCTCCAGCGCGGGCTTTTACTATGGAGTCATGGCCATCTTTGGGAGCCTCTGCTCACTGCCACAGGCTGCAGGGGGACAGCCTGCCATCTCACCACGGGCTGCAGGGCCATCAGCCTCCTCAGGCGCCCCTCCTCCCCCTCCTTCTTCACTGACCTCGGTATCTGCAGAGGGGTTCCTCTCACATTCCAATTCCCCCCCTCACTGCCGGTTCCCCTTCTTAAATCTGTTCTCCCAGAGGCGCTCTCACCGTCACTGATGGGGTCGGCCTGGGCCAGAGGCGGGTCTGACTTGGAGCCGGGGGAGCTTCCAGCAGCTTCTCACAGGAGCCACCCCTGCGGCCCCCTCTCCCGCTACTAAAGAAAACCCCAAACCCACCCACACAAACACGTAACAACATAGTTTCTAAAAGAACTGCCTGCATATGCTAAAAGCAGCTGGGGGCAATATTATATTTATAAAAAAAACCAAAGCTCTTCTATCAAAACAAATTATTTTTGGTAAAGTGCAAACCTCAAAATTAGGAAAAACCAACTCATTATATTCTTGAAAATGTAAAATGACACTTTCTTCTGTCTGTTTATTTTTTGCAGAATACAGAATAATTTCTACCCACTTCACAGTGGCAGACACACACAACTGCAGTGAGTGCATAACCTCCAGACTTACTGATGAATAAAAAGCTTTCTGAGATTTTGTGCTTTTTGAGAAGTACAATGCACAGGTTTGTAAAACAAACTTATGACAAGGTTTGCAATTCAGACTGGGTGAATTATACTTCTTGCTGTTCCAGGCTGTCATTATAGAGACAGAGCTTGTAGTTAGCCTCTCTGTGCTGATTGTGACTGTCCCAGGTGGTACTGTCTTCCAGGGAATTATCTTCACCTGCAGCACCTGCTG
The DNA here is from genome assembly GCA_013401275.1 of Pandion haliaetus. NCBI lineage: Eukaryota > Metazoa > Chordata > Aves > Accipitriformes > Pandionidae > Pandion > Pandion haliaetus. The sequence continues at coordinate 106,085 of VYZV01010872.1, forward strand.
TCTCTAGCTGTTCAAAGTAAATTGACAGATATCCTTAATGGGCTTCTCAACTACCAGCTGCAATCCATCTCAAGGGTTTTTGGCAGCTGTGAGTATCCACAGCCAACCAATTCTTCTTTCCTGTGTGCTGCTAGTTCCATAATTGTACACAACTGGTATCGAATTTAAAAAGTCAGTGTACAGTAGTGTAATACTGCTTGTTACAAGCAGGATGAAATTCAGGAAGAAGATCTGGTTAGTGCAATGTTATTTAGATTTTTCCTTAGCCCTACTTTTGGCTTATTTCTCTGGCCTTCTAATACTGGCATGTTACCTTGTGCAGAGGCATGTTGCCATCCTAACAGATGGGTATGAGTGTAGGTGGCTAGGAGGACATGTTGGTGCATCAAATATGTTTGCTGAAAGCAGTATTACCAGCCAGATATATTGGATCAGCTGTTCATCCTGGGCTTTTATATCTATGTTCAAAACTGCTACTCTGATAAAAAATGCATTAAATCATAAAATAATTAAATGTTTACAACCCTTTAAAATGTGGCTTTTTTATCTTGGGAGAGTCAGCATTTTTATTTCTTAGATGGTGGGTTACAACAGAGGCATTACAACTAAGTTTCAGCTATGTAGTTTAAAAAAAGCCTCTGAAACCATAGAGTGAACTGTACCTGTTGGGGGCCTAAATGATACCTCATGTAGACGGTGCTGAGAGAGCCCATTTTAACATTTCATGGGAGTAGAGACCCTTAGTGGAACAGAGTGCATCATTAAATTCTATTACGTTTTTACTTTTGTACCTTAGACTCAATTACTTAGTACTAGTAGTAAAGTAATTTGTGGAGCTATGTTTAGTGAAAACTGGAATCTGCCTTAATTAGTGAGGTATCATGAGACATGAATTAATCAGTGGGTTTTTAACTGTTTTCCCCCTTTCTGTTCCAGTAGAAAATGTGTCAGAGAACTAAAAGTGCTGTGTGGTTATTTTAGACTGCACACAATAATAAGCAGTAATGTTAAAATTTTCCCATGTGAGATACTTCTGAATTTTTAGTATGTGGTGCTGCACTAGAAGATACTAAACAGGACAGTTGGCTAAGTGAGTTAGATCTGAGGTGAAGAGCTGTGGTTGCCATGTGGTTCCTGTCTCAGCTGCCTTTTCCCTAGTGCTCCAAGGTAGAACCAGAGGCTTGCAGAGCTGGAAACCTACTAGAAGCACATAGTAAAAAATGTCAGGTAACAGCATTCACGCCTATCATGCAGTATCTAGCTTCCCCTCATCCTTCTTCAGCCTGCATCGTTTTTCCTGCTGTCTTTTCAAGCAAGAGCTGAAATGCAGGAAAGAGGTGTAGGGCAGGGGATAACAGATTGCTGTCCTGAGCTGAATAATTTGTTTTTAGATTTAGATTTAGCCATGATCAGGCTGTGAATGAAATACAGTGATTCTTACAGCGCTCTGCATCACTTATGTTGTTCTATGTGACAATAATAAAAATGTGGCTTCCTGACACATACTATGCCCATGCAACAAAGAGCATATAGTGACAGAGCCTGCAACAAGGAACTTTTAACCTGAGGGACTTTATTATGGAAATATACTCCACATTGCTGACACTGTAATCTAATTTAGACATAAACTTTGAACTGAGCCCTAGCAAATATCTTCGTTTTTTTTTCCTTTTTTTTGATTGAGTATAGAAGTAATTTGAATGATTAGCTCAGATCTAGCCAACATGATAAATTGTGACATATAGTCCTATGAATCAGTTCCTGAGGATCAAATTAGTCCTATTTTCTGAATGACACTTAAAGCCCATGTCCTCAGAAGTGTGCAACATCTTGACTCCCACCGTTTGAAAAAGCCCTGTGTTCCCAGTTCAGTATGACACTTATTCTGTTTGAAGTCTGTTTGAGCCTGTACATGGCTAGACACATGCTGAAACAAGTTTAATGGATTGTGATTATGATTTTCCTTATGTGTCAATTACCTGAAGTGTAAAGCTTGGGTAAAAATAGAAATATGTGAAGCACCTGGGTGCCTCCTGCAGCTCAGGGACATAACAATTGCCTAGCTAAGTACTTCAGAGGAAATAGGAACCCACTGAACCCTTCTTCTGAAACTGAAGGTGAATTAATAGACATAAATGAAACTTTTTTTGAAGCTGCTTCAAATGTGCTTTGAACAAACACAACCATTTATTTTCTGAAGACATACATACGTAGATTTATTACAGATATTGGCTAGTTCTAAAAAGGCAAATGGAATATTTGTCATTACTCCTGACCTGTGTTATTTTTCTTCTGTACTGGAATATCTCAACCTTGGTTTTCTGCAATTTGAAGTGCTAGGGATATTTCTAGAATTTCCTTTCCAAGTGGAACAAGGGGTGAATAGCAAATGGGCAGAGAAATTTTTCTCATAAGCTGTGGTGGGTTGACCCTGGCTGGATGCCAGGCGCCCACCAAAGCCATTCTATCACTCCCCCTCCTCAGCAGGACAGGGGAGAGAAAACATAACAAAGGGCTCGTGGGTCGAGATAAGGACAGAGCGAGATCACTTAACCAATTACCGTCACGGCCAGAACAGACTCAACTTGGGGAAAAATGAACTTAATTTATTGCCAATCAACCAGAATAGGGTAATGAGAAATAAAACCAAATCTCAAAACACCTTCCCTCCACCCCTCCCTTCTTCACGGACACAGCTTCACTCCCGGATTCTCTACCTACCCCCCCCCCAGCGATGCAGGGGGATAGGGAATGGGGGTTACGGTCAGTTCATCACGCGTTGTTTCTGCCGCTTCACCCTCCTCAGGGGCAGGACTCATCACACTCATCCCCTGCTCCAGTGTGGGGTCCCTCCCATGGGAGACAGTCCTCCACAAACTTCTCCAGTGTGGGTCCATCCCATGGGCTGCAGTTCTTCAGGAATTGCTCCAGCATGGGTCCCTTCCACAGCGTGCAGTCCTTCAGGAGCAAACTGCTCCAGCGTGGGTCCCCCGCAGGGTCACAAGTCCTGCCAGAAAACCTGCTCGGTGGGCTCCTCTCTCCACAGATCCACAGGTCCTGCCAGAAGCCTGCTCCAGCGCAGGCTTCCCACGGGGTCACAGCCTCCTTCGGGCACTCGTCTGCTCTGGCGTGTGGTCCTCCACGGGCTGCAGGTGGATATCTGCTCCACCATGGACCTCCATGGGCTGCAGGGGGACAGCCTGCGTCACCATGGTCCTCCCCACAGGCTGCAGGGGAATCTCTGCTCCGGCACCTGGAGCACCTCCTCCCCCTCCTTCTTCGCTGACGTGGGGGTCTGCAGGGTTGTTTCTCTTACATGTTCTCACTCCTCTCTCCAGCTGCCATTACTGAGCCCCACAACTTTTTTTCCCCATCTTAATTATGTTATCACAGAGGAGCTTCCACTATCACTGATTGGCTCGGCCTTGGCCAGCGGCAGGGCCACCTTAGAGCCAGCTGGTATTGGTTCTGTCAGACAAAGGGGAAGCTTCTAGCAGCTTCTCACAGAAGCCACCCCTGTAACTCACCCCCCCGCTACCAAAACATTGCCACACAAACCCAATACATAAGCCAAGGGAGTTTTCCCTGGATCTGTTTTGTATGTGCTGGAAAAAGTCAAGCAACCACACCAGAATGTGCTACACTGCCTCTTCTCCTTTGGCACGTACCTTGCAATAAGCAGTGTTTTTCCCTATCGAAGTTGCCTTCCAGGTTAACCCCCCCCAACCCCAACACTGTTGAATCACTGGGGATTGTTTGGGTCTCTGTTTCTTACTTTAAGTACAATGCCTTCAAAATCCTGCCTGCCTTGCAGGCATTTAAATTGCAGTCAGTAAGACTTTAAATCTCTGCTGTTGAATATACATTTTAACAGTCGTGCACCACTGATGTTTTTCTCCTGTATGATCCTAGCCAGGATTTACAAGCTTGGTCCTATGCCATGCAGATCATATTAGGAAAAGGTGAGGGAAGAACCGTTGCTGGAACCCCCCTCCTTTCTTAAGGGTTTAATTGCCTGTGTCCCAAGGCTCCAAGGTCCAGCTCTGACTTGGCCCAGCTGCACAACCTTGCTCACACTGCTGAAGAAAACCCGTAAGAAATTCTGTTGAAATGTAAAAAAGATAAAATTATAGCCAGTGGTAGGAGAGTTGAGACCGGATCATCGCTGGCTCAAATATTCAGGAGCATAAAAAACAGCAGGGAAAGACAAAACTCTGAAAGGGAAATAATCGGCAGGGGGAAAGGGGGCTGGTCAGGATCATCAGGTAGTTGGGTCCAGTCATTGGTGTTGATGGAGCTGGTTGAAGATGGCAGCTTGGCAGTGTGGAGAAGCCATCCTGGACCCATGCAGGCTGACCCCTCCTTGCCAGACCAGTGCCCGTCTGGCCAGCAAAGACCCCTCGGGGCCCCCTCGGGCTGGGAGCATACTAATGCCTAGCCTTCTAGCTCACTAAATCATAGCTGCCTTCTGTGTGGCTTAGAAAGCAGTGGCTCGTTGGCTACTTTAACCAGTGTGTATCCTGCTTGCAGAGTCTCTGTCTGCAGCTGAAGATTCCCAAAAGCACCAGCCCAAAAGAAGGGCTGGGACAAAAGGCCTCCTTGTTTAATCCAGGGATAGGTTAAAGGAGGTGCTGGAGCTGGGGTCTCTGTGCCTGGGGGAGCTCTGTCAGGCTCCTGACAGTTGTGATGATCTCTTCATGTTATGCACTTTCTCTTCCTGGTGTCTGTTATGTGAGAAAGGAGCAAGATAGCTTAGGTGTCACCTTCTGAGAGGGTATCCCCAGGTACGCGTCCTGATCGGAGCACGCGTGTCCTGCCTGATGGAGAGAGGGGCCCCAGCTCTGGTAAGAGAGCGAGGACTGAGGCACATGCCCTTCTTCCCAGTCTGTCACTCCCCGTGATGCCTTCCAGGACACAGAGAGGGCACCTCCCCAGGGCATGGAGAGGCTGGGGGTACAGGTCTCCTCAGCTTCTCTTGGGGTGTCTGAGCATCCAGAGACAACTGGCATCACTTCTCATGCTCTTCAGGGATGCACCCCCACTCTCTCCAGCATTTTTACCCTTTGAAGAAATAATGATTTCTTTTCCTACTGCAAAGTGAAAACTTCTATTTTTTTTAAAGCACAGATTTTTCCACATAAATTTGGGCTGCTTTCAGTGGCTAAAGACCTATATCCACATTCTCTCAAAAAAAGGTGAAACTTGAAGTAAAAGAACACCACTGTGTGTGCTGTGGACTCTGAGATGAAAAATCTGTTTAAGAAAGCCACAAAACCCATAAGTATTCTTCTGGTTCCACAGAACTGCCTCAAAAGTCATCATGCAGCCTTAGCTGTGATGTAAGCTGGTATTGAAAAAAAGTAGAGTAGAGGGAGTGGCATAAACTTGTATTAGTATCGCTCAGATCACATATGGAAAAAATTACCAGTTGTGCTGACTTTGGTATGCTTTATCTGTAGCCAATGCATCCTTTTATTTTATGTATTTTCATTGTGATTGCAGAGTGGAAACTAACCTCCAGAATTCAGGTGGAAAACACAGCTCAAATGCCTTTGTGAATTATTCTAAGACTCGTTGAAACAGGGATGCAGCTAAATGAATGTAGATAGTCAAAGTCTGTATAGAAATCCCTGACATACTGGTAAATGAAAATGACTGATTCTCTTTAGTGAATGAAATTATTCAGAATAGCTAAGGGGAAATGTCATGATGTGAATCAATCCAACTGTTATTGATTAATCTTGCCTCTGGTTTTAGTAGTTCTCCCCTTTCATGCTGGAATATATGACAATCTTTATAAATTCAAAGACATTATTATGCTGGTAAGGTTTGAATCAGACTCTAAATATTTGGAACACAGGACCCCATTTTTCCTTGAGACAGAATTTTGGGAGTCTCCCTGTAAAAAATTATGATTGTGTCTCAACAGAAGAACCTGGAGTTTCTTAGAATGACTTAGAAAGGTCAGCCTGTAGCCAGGTTTGAGATCTGCTGTCCCATGGTAGCTTTAAAGTTTAGCAGCCATGGTTTCAGACCATCACTTGATTTCTCCTTAAATCCTGGCCAATCAGGTGATGGAAATGTATGCTGGTTGGAGTGCAGAGTATCAACAGACACAATGACACTCTTCTCCCATCTTGGTGCTTCTTTCAGTCTACAAACCATGAAGCAACTGATGTTCCTGCAAAAGGTCATCTTTGGGTTTGGACACAAGGGAAAGACAACTACAAGTCTGCCCCTGAGCTACAAAGAAGGAACTTTAAATCTATAGTGAGTATACTTGAACCTACAAAGCAATCCCTTCTGTCTGTTACCTACCACAAACTTTGGGGACATGTTGCTCTTTCCCTGTCGCTGGACCCTAGGAGATGTCAGCAGTGGACAGCATTTGCTCTTGGGGAAAAAAAACCAAACCCAATTTTATGTCAGATACTGGCATTTCACCACCTCCTGCATATGGAACTAACAGTATCAACATTTATCAATTATGTCCACAATTACTGTAAAGGTATGCACGCACCCCACTGCACCTCAGCCAATGCCAGAAAGAAACTCAGCTTTCCTTCTCTTCCTAGTAGTAATGTCAAAGTTTTGGTGAAGATTAGGGTTAATCTTCATAGCTGTATCCTGTCCCTATAAATAGTATAAAAAATCCCACATCTTCAGTCTTTGGGACACTTAGATCTGTTAAATAAGCCATTCTGAATAGATAATGCATTTAACAGAAAACTTAGTTTCAGATCAATACTAAGCATTTGCATGCCAATTTTTGAAACTGAGAAATAGTTCCAGAACCTCTTCCCCTCTCTGCCACTCATTTCCAACACGCAGAAGTAGCCTCAAAAAAAAAGTATTGTTTCAGCACTTTTGTTTTTTGTATCAAAGTGATTCTTTGGAATTAAGTAATAAAAAAATAGAAGTAGATTCTGGGGAGTGGGAGCTAGTTTTGCTTCAATTTCTTATGTTGGCTATTACTTTTTTGCTGAAGTCTTTGGCCTGGCTGGTGAAAATTCCCATAGTATTGGCTAAAATTTAACATGAATCTGAAACATGAGATTTCATCTTCCAGCTATTCAGAATTATTTTAATTTCTTTTTGTTAAACAGCATATTTACTATAAAGTGCCTAACATTAGGTTAATAAAAATGAAAATTTGCCTGTTACAAATAAATTAGAGTGTTTGTGCATCATTAGATCACAAACAGGTTGTTTTCCCCTTCTAATTTATCACCTGCCTCTCCCTAGTAGGGTGATACTTTAGAGTACTGAGAAGTACCAGTTAAAAAAACCTGAAAAAAACCCCAAGCAACCAAACAAAAAAACCCAAACAAAAAACCTCTTTGCATTCTGAAGAAAATAAGTTATTTTTCTGAAGGATCCTGGTTCTCTGGTACTCAACACAAGTATGATGAACAGCAGCAAAAGTGCCTCTGGATTTTTTAGTTAGTCTGCCAGTTTGCATATTCTTGACTGCTTTTACACACTAGGACAGAAAATTCCTTTAAAACTACCACAGAATTGCTGAGGAAACCTATCGTGCTCTCTGTGCTATTGGCACAGTAACGCCTAAGAACTGGGAGTTAACCCTATTGACCCCAAAGTTCTCCTCGGTGTATTTGGAAATGCTGCAGATCGTCTAGTACTTAATTTGGTTCAAGAACAGATTACAAAGGTTTTTGACTATTACTGCATTACTAAATAAGAAATGAAAGTGATTCCATTAGTGTGTTTGATATTGCTTGGAAAAACTTTCTGGTACTTGTTATTAAGCCTTCATTGTCAGATTAGAGGAGAGCTTGTTTCAGCAAAAACACCTGAATGCTTGTTTCTTTCCTAAATTTGAGGAGGTGACGCTGCCATGTCTACAATACTGACTCAACCCAGAAGCTTGTCTAGGCTTACAGTGTGTACCTGGGATTAGTTAATACTTGGTAGCCTGCAAGAGTTTTTATTGTGTCAAATTTTCCAAGTTATCTCTCTTTTAAGGCTAAAATCTTAACATCAAAATTTTATTTTCCACTTTTCATTTAATTTTTTTTTTTTTTTGGGTACTTGTTAAAAAAGTATGCAGAATGTAGTACTTACCTAGTCATTATTCTAGAGTGGACTGCTAGGTACTTGTAATTATAGCATCTTGTTTCAGATTTTGTAAGTGTGTCAAACTTCTGCAATATGGGGCTGAAACTTTCTAAGAAAGATGTCTGCATCCAACTGAATTTCTCTTCTGGGTACTTCAGCCAAGATAGCAAAGCTATTTCCAAGAATGACAATAAAAGAAAACACCAGTGACCTTTCCTTAAATGCTGTGGAACCCCTATGGTATTAGAGCAGACAATAGATACTTGGCTGGAAGCTGACCTTTGGGCTAGAGATCTCCTTTCCGTCTGTGAAAATCCACCTAAATCTGGCCAAGACACAAACTTTCAGATCTTTGAGGACTTGTATGAAGCAGAAGACAGTGAACTTCAGAAATGGTAGTAATTATCTGCCTGTCTGTATTCCCTTTCTGAGCTCTGAAATTAGGCAATTCATTCTTCAGGCTCACTATTTGTGTCTCAAATAACTGAAGTATTTTTTTGAGTGAATAGAGTTAGTTGATATTCTTTGATTTAAGGTATGGTTACGTTCTATTTCAGGGAACTAGATTCAAGATGTCTTCAACAGTATAAAAAAAGGGCTGTGAACAGCAGGAGAAAATGCATTCTTAATGTAATTTGAGAAGAGATCATTCTTTTTAGGGTTTATAAAAATATGAGGTGACAAGTGGTGTTGTTGCATCCTGCACATGCCATGTGCGGAATGAGGGCTAACTTCAACAAGAGCTAATTGCTTATTGTTGCTTTAACCCCTGTAAAGGTTAATTTTCTGGGAATGGCAGTATTGTGAAAGCCTTGTTATTTATTTATTTTTCTTTGATGCCAGTCTAAACTTGTGATTTATTGTTGGTTCTGAGACTTACAGAGAAAACACAGCCTTCATTCCCTTCATCCTTCCTCTTCTCCCTTGCAGAGAGCTCCTGCAGAGTGCCCACCTGGAGGAAATGTTCTGTTGACATCTGGTAGATAGATGGGGGAAAAAAAATTTTCATGGAGACTTCACTTCAAATACAGTTCAACAAAAGACATTTGAAAGACAGGCTGGAGAGCTGAGATCTGTCTTTATCAGATCTCTTCTAGGAGGGAAAACTCATCTTTTTCATCATGGAAGGAGGCACAAAAACATCTTGTCAGAAGAAGTCTCCAGAGAAGCTCATTTTCTCTTGTCCAAAACATATGAAGCAATAACTGTGTTACCCAAACCAAAAAAAATAAGTAACTACCTTACAAAGCAAAACCTGAAGCAACCAAAAAGCTCCCAAGCCCCCAAAACCCTAGCTTAAAAAAAATCTTAACATACACAATACCTATTTGATGTGCTCTGGATAGCTGAGAAAATGAGCAGTATAGTTTGGTCTGTCCAGGTGTGATAGAAATGGATTTGTCAGGCTGTCAGGAATCCGGCAGGGAGCAGAGATGAAAGGCATGTACATGTGGTATCTCAGGTCCTAAAAAAGAGAAAGCAGTCCACTTTACCTGTCATCCCCACAGGAGGAAAAAGACCCTAAAAGGAAAAAGAGGACAAAAGAACGAGGTGCTGTTCACATCTGATAAAGAGAAGGGGTGATGAATAAGGGAATCAACAGGTAGGCCTGAAACATTTAATTTATGTATGTTGTTTAGTATGCTTGAGACACATTACTACTAGAAGGAACTAATGTCACAAAATGGAAGAAGTAGTGCCATTTATTCTGCAGTGATTGGGGTTGGAACAGGTAATCGCTTTAATCTAAGACAACAGCTTACAATCTTGAGAGCAAAAGAAAAATTGATCACAAAGCAAGTTGAAGTCAGAGTCTTCTGTAGCAGAAAAATAGGGGGCTTTTCATTTCCATTGCAAGCAGGAGAAACATGCGTAATACATGTATGCTTTGTGTGCTTTTTGTTGAGGAGCTGAAGTAAGAGGAACAGAAATTGCTAGTGAGCCTTCCCATTTCAGAGCAGCAAAGAGCTGTAGAAGGAACAAAAGCAGCAGCAGAAGCAGAAGTGGATAGAGGAGTGGGAATGAGCTGTGACTCCTGGGAGTCAATATGTGACTCCTTGCCCCATCCTCAGAACCTTAGCAGCTTGTATGAAACTTTGCTTCTCAGCAGGGTAGGTGAGGGAGCCTTGAGATTAAACAACCAAAATTTGTGAATAAGATGTTGTACTTCAGAAGAAGCCAAGCAACTGGCTGCTTAGTCATTGCCCCTCTAAAATCCCCCCAAATGGGGGTGTGGGGTAAGTGTGTGGGAATAGAAGAGTGAATTGTGTATTGTTACGGTTTTGGGGGGGAATTGTTAGTTACTTTATCTTGTTCTGCTAATCTTCTCCTTGCCACTCTCTATTGTCCTTTAGTTTCTTCAGTCACTTATTAAGGACTTTTTTTTCCCCAAGAAATTCATTCATGTTCATCAGAGGCAACTAGATAGTTTCCTATTACCTGGTGATGATGGGGTGTTTGTTATTGTCCTCTAACCGTTGAATCTGACTTTCTTGCTGCCAAACAGCTCCAGAAGGGCTTGGCTCAAGGCATGGCACTCCTGGCAGCTTGCTGGCTGAATGGTGCTAACTTTGACTCTATGGCTGATTTATATTTAGCATTTAGTCCAGGGGAAGGTTTAGGTTTAAGTCCAGATTAGGTCACTGTAAGGACAATTAGGGGAAGAAATTTTTGTATTATTTTTCATTTTTAAATAAAGCCAAGATGAGAATAGGTACTCATCTAGGACACATCAGGCTTACTTTTGGAACTGTCCACTGTGGGCAGAACAGCTGCTGGCTTGTGAATGAAGATCTTGTCTGGAGGCTGAGGATAACCAGTGTGATAAATCCAAGGCTGAGAGAGGACTGAAGCTTCTTATCAAGGAGTATTACTGTTTTGTTTTTTTTTTTTTTCTCCTCCTGTGTCTGAGCTACTCAGTCCTGTGACTGACATGTTTAGGGTCTATGATGAGGTTAGGGTTATTTGGGCTTGCTCAGGGAGAGTTGGAAATCTTGGATAATTTCTGAGTTAAGGCCTCCTTATTGTATTTTGTTCTATTTTAGAATAGACTTGTATTAATGTCCAGAGTTGCATTTAGTTATAAGTTGGAATTCAGGCAAGGTAATGGAGGATGAGCATGTGCATGAACTTAAAAAAATGATCAAAGCTCATTGCTCTTCCTCTCTGTGAATAGACAGTCTATCAAAGGTACCATGAGCCTTACAGATAGGAGAAGAAATCCAGTCCTATCTAAGTGACATGGAGAACCCCAAAATTAGGAGTTCGTACTTTCAGTCTGCAAGTAGAGTTAATTTATTAAAGTATGTCAGTGGAATCTGAAAACTAGGGCTCAGCTTAAACTGGTTGCTACTTTTCTATGTCTGCAAAAGAATCCCTCAAGTTAAGCTCAAATGTAATTAGCTGACAGTTGTAGGCTTGATTTGCCTGGTATACCTGGGCTGTGTAAGATGTAAATATGAATTGGAGATAAAACAACTATGCTACTTTATATAAGGTTGAAAGGCTTTTCCAAAAGAAATGGCACAAGATCCATAACTCTTTAGAGTTAATTTTGGACAAGACCTTGAATTTCAGTGACTATCTAATTACTTTGATTACATGTTGTCGTGGTTTTGGTTCCAGCCCAGCCGGTAACAAAGCACCATGCAGCCACTCGCCCACTCCCCACCCCCTCCCCTGGCCACGCTGGGATGAGGAGAACATACAAAGGCAGGCTTGTGGGTCGAGACAAGGACTGGGAGGGATCACTCCCCACTTATGGTCACGGGCAAAAGACAGGCTCAGCTTGGAGAAGAAAGAAAATCAATTTAATTTACTACCAATCAAATCAAAACAAGGATATTAGGAAGTGAAACCAAACCTCAGAACCCCTTCCCCCCACCCCTCCCTCCCCCCTTCCCGGCTCAACTCCACTCCTGATTCTCTCTCCCTCCTCCCC
>VYZV01010873.1:0-13518 GCA_013401275.1 Pandion haliaetus
GGTGGGATGTGTTGATACAACATCAGAAAACCTCAGGTTGCACAAAAGGAAAAATTGGAGGCAAAATCCAGTAAATCTGGGTCCACTGTTCAGTTGAAGAAGAGATGCCAGAAAGGGCTGAAATGTCAAGCAGGCTCAGTGTCTAGCCAGTGATGGATGGTAGCTTTTGTTCTACCTTTCACTGATAGTAGGGCAAAGGGACAAGGTACAAATGGCTACNNNNGTACAAATGGGTACTTTTTCACGGGCTTGTTGGGCAATGAATCTTTGTCATCTTCTGAAATTGCTCAACACGTTAGGGAGAAACAGGATCAAGGTATGACCACAGTGCAAGTCAGATGTTGCCAGGTTCATAGCATGGGAACCAGGGTAGAGACTGCACATCATTTATGATCAATCCTAAGGTGTTTCTCCAACCCAGGAAGAAAGGAAACAACAAGGTACAAGTGACTCATAAAGTAATTAGGAGGGAAATCAGCAACCAGACAGAAATCTGGTCACAGGCTTTGACAGATTGAGAAAGATTAATTTCTGATGTAGCAAGGTCTAGGAGGTTCCTGAAATCCAACAGATAGATTTTACCAGCTGTTTACATCTACTGCAACACAATTGATTGTTTATGTGCCCACGGAAAGAAGTAGCAAACTGCATACATCTTCAAAAACTTAAGCTCTAGTGTGCATATGAATGTTTCCCAGAAGATAATTTGTCCTCACAGAGCATCTACATGAAACTCAGAATAAAGAGATCTTCCCATTTGCTGATATAGATAGATGATGTAGGTCCAGGAAGTGTTTTACAGAAGAATGTAGCATGTTCAGCTGCATGCTCACAAGAATCAGAGAATCACATTAAAAATCTTTCCTGGAGAAAAGCAGAGACATAAACACTAAGAAGATTCATAACTAGAGAATGGTTTCATATTACAACACATAATTAAAAATATGCTGGATCACCCTATGCTATTTCCATTTGGGAAATAAGCTGTATTTCACAGCTGAGGCTAACGAGTCCTAAAAATCCCCAAACCCCCAAACCAGAAAAACTGCCCACATTTTGCTTGTTCTGTAGTTGAGCAATAAGCCCTTTACCTACTGGGGTAAACTGGGATTATGCATACAAATTGCTTCATGTTCTTCACTTATCAGCACCAGCAATAGCCAAGTGTAATCAGGACTCAATTACAACCTCACCAGAGTTTTCCGCTGATGCTGCTCTTATAGCCGAAGAGCAAGCTTTTCTTCTAAAAGAAGATAAGACCTATAAAAGGCGTCTGACCTCTATGAGCCCTCAACTCTCTGCCCCAGTGTAACGAAAAAGTGATGATAAAAAAGTTAGTAGTTAGTGCTCTAGAAAAAAGGAATAACACACTTGTCATCAAGGAAGAATAGATGTGCCATTGGGAAATGGACTGGAGCCCAGACAATGCCAAATCCATCTTGGTGAAGAGTTTTACAGTATCAGCTATAACTCACTCACTCTCATTTTCTAGAATGCTTTATTGACATCTGCAAAAGTTAGAAAGAGAGCACAGGAACACACTGGCTTTGAAATCTTTGTCACAGAAGATTGTAAATAGCAATGTTACAAATTGTGACTCTTCTGTTTGCCCCTTCACAGGGTGCTCTAAGAGGGATGCAACGGGCAGCTCACTTTCCTCATATAGAATGAGCTAATTACTACCATGGTGTGCCCAGCAGTTACTGCTTTGACCCTGCCATTCTTGCAGCTGGTAGCCTATGAAGCCATTTTACAAGCAAAACTTATCTCCTTACTTCTCTGGAAGCACTGAGGAAACTTCTCACTTCAAAACCAACTAAACTCTCCTCACACCCACCTCTCACCAGCTCCATTAACTCTCTTAATAGGCTGGAAAGCATATGTGTTAGTGTTTTTTGTGATAGACTATCAACTCCATGCCAACTGGGTCTGGAGACTTGGAAATCATGGCATTTGGGAGGCTGCTATCAGGCAGCCTTCTTCCAATTTATTTTACAAACAAGCTGCAGCCAGCATCTGAAATGTACATGGGATTATTTAAAACAAAAAAATAAAGGGAAAAAGAACAAAAAAACCCGAAGGCAGAAAGCTGATCTGAAGGAGGTATCAGGCAAAGAGGAAGGATTCTGGGAGCAGAGATGTGGCAAAATGAGAACAGAGCTCAAAATTACTCCCCGATTCATCTCTACTTGCAGCTTTGCCGTGTTTCTGATGCAGAGCAGGAAAACATATTTCATCTCAAAATAATTCGTGACTACTGAAATTCGGGAAGAGGAGGTTTTGAAATGTTCAGGATCATTTCAAAGAAGGATTCCATAACTTACAAGTTTTTCCAGATCCCTTAGGGACAGCCAGATTGGACTGATATTCCTGTGAACAAGGCTCACTCACTGACAGCTCTGCAGTTGACAGCTTTTTGTTTCATAACTTCTTTGCCTGGTAGGAAACACTGGGGTGGGCAGCAAACTTTGAGTTTAACAAGGGAATATTCTCTGAATTAGAATTTGATTTGCAGAAATCTGAGAAAAGGTGTGCAGAGGAGATCTGAAACAGTTTAACCTGTCCTAAGAATGTGAGACAGAAAAGCCTGAAACTGAAACCTGAAGACCAAATAGCCTCAAATCCTAAGAGATTTTCACCATTCTACTACCTGTCTCTTTTTGCCTTCTTCCTCCTACTCAGTGGAAAGCAGACAGCAATCACCCTTCTTAAAGGCAGCATCACATTGTAGGAGTACCAAGATCACAACCTGCCTAGCACCACGTTGTCAGGCTTTAAAGTGCAATTCTCCTCAGAGAAGTAACAGTTTAAAGGTACTTTGTCACCACACATACATCTGCTCCCTGAGGGGCTTCATTATCCCTTTAATGTGTAGTGAAGGAATACCAGATCTTTCCCCCTCCCCATCCCTCCCAAGTGTCTTTCAGTCATGCCTGCTTAAGTTTGCTGATAAAAACACATATTTGCATGGTCATTAACAGAGGGGTTGGAAGGAGGAAGTTTTATAAGCTCTCAGTTTATGCCTCAAAACCAAAACTATCAAATGAGCTCCCTTTTTGGAAACTCTAGTTAGAAAAGCAACCGGGTTTCATGCTTCAGGGTTTCAGTTGTTCACCTGCAAGAACTACAATAGCTGCACTTTTCTTTTCACTGCTCATTAATATCCATGCTCTACTCTATACAGTGCTCTGTCATACAGCTCCAGGAGTGATGGAGGTCTCCGCAGCCTGCTGCCTGCCCCTGCACCTTATACCGATTACACTGGCGGCACCAGTGCAGGGATTTGGCCTGTGTTTTACATTCCCCAAAATTCATCCTCACATGCACTGAAACTGGTTGTACTTGCAGCTCCCACCTCCCTGAGTGCTACAGCACTGAAGATGCTTATTGAGTTCACTGGCTTCACCATAGCAGCTAATGCAACTGGAATCCAAATCAGCAGCTCTTCTGATCGAGCTTCTTAACTCCCTGCAGCCAAACAAAGCAGGGTGGTGGTGGCCTTACCTGAGACCTTCACAAAGTCAGTCAAGGGCTCCCCTATAGAGTTGAGCAGCCCATCACAACCTAGTCAGAAAAGGCAGCAGGAGGCAGATTTCACCCATCCTCTAAGCAAACCTCAGTTGGAGCTCCTCGTGCTACTAGATTCCGCCACCCCAAACACACACACACGTGCACACACACAGAGTGTACTGTTTCCCAAGACATACTTCCTCAGGTCCTCTCAGCTCCTTCTTCAGTGAGTCTGCTTTTTCCTGTCACCAGAAGTGCACTTAGCCACATGTGACTATGTTACCTACTCAACCATTAACCTACGCACAAACCCATCATCCATAAACCAGAGAATTAGTCTGGAACTTATCTCCCTTTAAAGAGTCAGCCCAAGCTGTGACCAGTCGTATACACAAATAAGGGATCTGCAAAAGCTTCAGGCTAATAATGAAGATCTGCTTCCCCCCCACCCCCGTTTTTTACTAATAGCAACTTCTGCTTCTCAGAGCACATCCTTCCCCAAAGATGCCAAAGCTGTCATTTCCTAGTCTAAGCTCTACAGAATAATCATACTGCTTAGAAAATAACTTGTGTCTCTGGAGTTCTCAGTTTCCCTATTTGTCAGTAGAAAACAAGACGTTTCCTCAAAATATACAGTAAAATAGCCTCTAGCAATAGCCTGCAATGGTTCTCTTTACAGTAGTTTTATGAGCGTGTGTGCAGTCTCCTGGGAGTGCTTTCATAATCATTTATACAAATGACAGAAACTTAGGACAATGAGAACCAGAAAGGGAAATACAGCCATCATGCATGCAGTTGCTTTGAGTCGTCTTTCTGCAGAAAAAGTGTTTTGCTCTGTGGCAGAGCTGTTTTGCTCACTTGTAGGTCTAAATAAGGAGATTACAACCCCTCCTAAGGAGGGGCAGCATGCTGTACACTAGTCCCAGAGCAACCCAGTACAGCCCATTGCTCAAACTCCTGGGCTCTCTCACTGCTCCAGAACAGTTCTCTGAAACAGACTGGTATTCTACGTATGTTAAAATATCACATAGTTAAAGAGGTAATACCCAGCAAGGGATCCTGGGAGGGGGACAGGTGTCCAGTTTTTAACCAACTTCGTACCTTCTTCACAGCACAGTTTGTCCCAGCTGGGTGAAATTTGCAGCGTTCTGCAAGAGAGGTAGCTTGCATTTGAATGTTAAGGACCTCCTTTCATTTGTGCTACTCTGAGAGGCTGTCACCTGCTCTCAGCTTGTTGACATTAGGTAAGAGTAATGATGGTCTTTGAACATACACCATAAAATTGCTATGAAAACTTGTTTCTTCTGTGGATATTCAAAATTTCTACCTGTTTGGGAATGGAGAAGGGACTTCCAACTCTCATGTGAACAAACAACACAGCAAGAAGGTACTGAAAGAAAACCCATTTACTCAAACACTTCCCCCCACACCCCTTTTCCTTTTCTATGCAATACAAATTAATTCAACCCTCTGTATAAAAAGAGGGGTGGACTGGTTGGCACGATGTAATGGAGCAGTTTCACTTAGCTGCGACTCTCCAGAGGACAGAGTTCTTGTGAAACCAAAACCTATAATGCTTAGAAGCACAGGCTTTACAGTCTGTTCCCTGTGCCACCAGAAACACGTTTCCTCTCTCCCCTCACCCAGCCTCCAGAATAAACAAACAAAGAAACAAACAAACAAACTGATGGAGCAACATGTCCAAGAAGCAGTGAGCAGAAATGCATCCCAGAGGGGTGCTAAAGCATATAATAGCTGCATTTGTCTTCCTGGAAATGCCCTGGTACAAGACAACAAAAAAGAAGGTAGGATCATTTGTTGTGCTCGGGTTTTAAGAGATTTCTGAGTAGATCTGTTAAGCTTGCATGATGTTAACAAAACCTACCTGAATGCAACAGCTTTTGTCTTTCTGGGACAAGGGTCTTTTTTGCTGAAACAGCAGAGAGGCATTTAGGAGACAGTGGTGCAAGTGAGTATGGATTTCACTTCAGGGTGAAGTCTAGGTCTGAGCAACTTGCTCGCTGCTCCCCCTTCCATGCCCAGCCACATGCAACACAAACTGGTTCTTTATTTCGGAACAGAGTGGGATTTGATTATTCAATGTTAATGAGCTGTTACTACCCCCTCAGGCACTTGTGCTAGCACTTCCTTCAGACAAGGCCCAAAATGCACTGGCATTAGTAATAGGGATCACAAGACTAAGAGGGAGATGTCCAGCTAGGGTAAGTGATAACAGCCCAGTAAGGCTGCCATGGGTAGATGAGAGGAAGTTTCCTGGAAGGAACGCATCTTCTCTAAGAAAGCTTGGATGGATGAGAGGGGTGCTATGGAAATGAGAACAACAGACCTGGAGTATGTGGATAAAAGGAAAACAATAGAAAATGTAGACAGATTAACATCTTTTCCTTGGTTGCCCAATTTTAGATATCCAGGCTAAAAAAGCCAAAACAAAACAAACCAACCAAACAAACAAACACAACAAAAAGTACTAGGGCAAATCATTCCATATCTGAATTTTCTCATATTGCTGAGACAATGATAGTCTCAAAAACATGTTTTAGGTCACAGCATTATGGCACTGGGGTTAACAACATGTTTCCCTAAAGGAAACTGGGTGGCTTGTTGTTCAAAGACTTCACTGTTGAATGTGCAGTGTGGTGTAAAACATAGGGAACTGCTGACAAAGAAACCAGACTGGCACTTTGGAGACTGGGTTTTATTCTCCAATTTCCTCGAGCAAGTCACTTCCTACCCACTCTCTGTCTCTTTCCCAGCATGACTGGAAGCTCTTGGAGTTGTGGATTTTCTCAGTAGTTACCCAGTGCCCAGCATAATGGGACCCCAAGTTTTTATCAGGGTCTTTGGCTAACCACGGCACACAAAGGATGACAAACAGTATTTCTAAGGAAGGTGCTCTGCTGGGAGGCTGAATACAAGAAAATGAAATGAGAACTCAAAGGTATCCCAAGTACCACAAGTTTGGAGTCCAAAGAAAAAAAAAGCAACAAGATTAAGCCAAGTACCTCTGGCCAGTCTTTCTCCTTTAACTGCAAAGAAAAGCAATCTTTACAAAGTGATAAAGCCATCCAAGAATGGCTGTGGTTATTTCTTTTAAATGAACCAGAGAGAACAGATGGTCTCCTCTTGTACTGTCACAAAGGTCGAAATTAGCCACCCCTAAGACTAGCAGGTTCTTGAAATGCTCAAGTGCTTGTGTCTGGTCGTTATGACTAATCCACTCTCCAGAACAGGAAAGGTCAAATGAAGAACACCCCTTCAAATACTGCAACAACTCCTAGCCATGGCTGATGTGTAAAGCTCCTAAAACCCAATGAGTCAGCCTTTCAAAACAGCTTGCCAGCTCTCCCTGTTAGAGCTTTCATACAGATTATATTTACTCCCCAATGTTTAAAAATATCCTTCTTAAACCTTGAAAATATAAAACGTTTTCATTGGAGAATTTGTCCTTTTTCCCCCAGACAGCTGCCCAAGAATGTCTCATGTATTTACTTGGGAGCAAAACTTCCTAGCTCTTCTTTCACTTTCCTCTTCACATGCTGACAGCTAAACAAAAGGCAGGCCTCTGTTTCTGAAATCATGTACAAATGAAGAATTCCTGGTCACTTTCACAACTTTTACCTGCAAACCACAGTCAGCCTGCCAGAGTACTGTGAAGGTTAAATGTTCTGCTCAACAGATAGGGCACAGAGACATTGGGTGACTTGCTTTTGGTCCTACAACAGGCATGCAGGCTCAAATCCCCTATCCATCCCCTACTCTAATCACCAATCTCCCTCAGATGCTGTCATTTAAATAAAAAGGCCTATTGGAAATGACAGGTGAAGAAAGCAGTCCAGGCATGAAATGCACTCTAAAGTATATTAATAGAAGGTTGCCAGACAAAATGGCACAAGGCATTTGATCGCATCATCTTAGGCTTGTTGTTCATGCTCCTTTGCATCTGGCTGCGTCATTTCTGCCAGATTCTCGGCTGGAGGAGCAGGCTAGGATTTGCCTGCTTTCCCTAACCCGTGCCGGGCTCAGCTGCAATCATGAAGAGCACTGAAAGAAATCCCTTTGAGTCAGGATTCATTCTGAACATGTAAAACCCAGACAAATGACTGCTTCTCCAAAGTGAATCCCATTTCACAGCAAGTAGGTTATTAGTGTGGAACTCCATACAAGTAGCCTGCATTCAAAAGCCCTCTGCATTATTAATAGAAGATGAGCTTTTGACATCAAAGGAGAACCATTATGTATGCTAAACGGTGGCAAAAATTGTACCCGCACTTCAAACCTTTTCAGTTCTTTGTCCCTTGTAAATCAATCAAGGTTGACAGATGCTTTAAGGAGAGTAATCTTTTCAATGATACTGTCAATGGATAACATAATGGAACATTGTCTCTGTGCTGTGTGAAGACATGGAGCTAGTCAATTATGGACAACACTTCATGCAGCCGCCAGTTTTCACTTGAAGTGCTGCTGTTGAAGTATTATAATCCCAACAAATGGCCGCAGCAGCACACAATGTAAATGAGACCTCCTGAAGCTTTGGAAAATTAATTAGTAACAACAGTGGTCCATTCCCACACTTTCAAACACCAGCCTGGTAATGTTAACGATGCACTTCCCCCCTTCCCTTTGAGCAGTCAATAGGGCATATTTACATACACT
Organism: Pandion haliaetus; assembly: GCA_013401275.1. NCBI lineage: Eukaryota > Metazoa > Chordata > Aves > Accipitriformes > Pandionidae > Pandion > Pandion haliaetus. The sequence continues at coordinate 8,185 of VYZV01010873.1, forward strand.
ATTTTTAATCTTCAACACTTCCCCCCCCCTCCCCCCCTTTTAAATGCAGGAAGCTCTGGATTCCTTTCCTCTTGAGCAGAAAACTTCACCCCTGAGATTTCCAGCCAGTCACATAACCCACATGGCTGGAGCTGAAAACAAGAGAAAGAGACTTTTGCACTTGGAGACAGCAGTAATATTCACTCTTCTTGCTTCACACAAGTCGGACACTTTGTGGCTGTCTCCTTTTCCAACACATTTATCCCCTCAGCTTCCCTGAGAAGAATGGCTTGGATGGATGGCAGGGGAAAAGCTTCTGGTCTCAAGAGACCAGTAGGATGCGAGTTGAAAGCCCAATGTACTGAGTGCCAGCAGCACCCAGGTCAAACTGTGGTGCACTGGATGCCAGCATACGTATCCCATTGCCAGCTTCTACAGAAAGGAGATTGAGAGTCAAAGGGGAGAGACTGCACTGTTTATTTAGCTATTGGCTTCTATTTCCTATGTCATTTTCTCAAAGATTTTCCCTTTGCCAACTGAGGCTTGTGCTAAGAGGAACACTTAATCTCCTACAGTAAGAGAGAAATCCCATACTTGAGCACAAAATTTCTGAACTCCTATCATTTGCAGGTTTTCATTGCTATGATCTGTGAACGCCCCCTTATCTATAATGTGTTTTTGAAACAACCAGGTGCTGATAAGAAACTCAATCATTGAGGTCTTCTTGGACAAGAACAGGCAGTTCCTTGAACCCAACTCCCTCTTCCCCAGGTTCCAAGCAGCTGGGAACAGATGCAGCTGCTATCCCTCTTCATTTAGTATGGATTCGGCCTTCTGCACTCTGGACAGTTTTCCGAGAAGCCCTTGCAGTGGTTGACTGCAGAAAGCTTCACACTGGAACAGTCCCCCAAGCCCCCAAAACATACAGACAATGGTTAAACAACACTATGAAGCAACAGCATCCACACATCCTCCCAGACATTACCTGGCCAGCTGCTACTGCTGATCTCAAGAAAAAAAGGGAAATGTTTGGTCTGCTAGAGACCCCCTTCCTGGGAATAGAAAAGACAGATGAAAGGGTATCTTCTGCCTAGCCTTAGAAAAGTCAGAGACTGATCCAAAGTCTTTCCCACTCTTGCATAAAACAAACTACCATAGAATAGAGAAACAGACAGGAATCAGGTGGTTTCAATTCCTCCTTCCTTTTGCTGGAACAGATCTGTCAAGAAAATAGTGGCACAACTCCATTTCTACACTCACTTCCCACTCAAACTCCACAGTGCAATATGCACAAAAACAAGACAAAAAAATTCTCTACTGCATCTTGATAAGAAAGCTTTAGGCTAGCATTCTTGCCATGATAAAAATGGCCTTTTTTTCCAATTACAGTTTCTTTTGCTGTGCAGACTCGTCTGCTTTTGTATCTGTCTTTAGATTTTATTTCTCTAGAGCTAAACACATGGAATGCTTCGGGGTCCCTATCCTCCTCCACCCACTACCTCTGCCACAGGCTGGTTGGGATGGCACTGCAGAGGAGGCAGGCACCATGCCCCAGCTGTCCCCATCTTTGAGAGGGGACCCAGGTTCATCTCTCAGTACCAGGAGGATGAAGTATAAGCAAAAAGGGGACAGCAGAGTCTGGGAAAACCTATGGTAGCTAACAAAGAGGGTTAAGAACATAAAAGACAAAATCAGGGCCCAAACAGTAGGTTCTTCTGCTCTGCTTGGTGCAGGATTCCAAAATAATTTTTAATTGAGCCTGTTCCTATTATATAGCTGCCAAATGTCATCCACCACTTTCCCTCCTCACAGCTCATGGCTGGAAGTTCCCACTGCCTTGGCTGGGGTGCGTTTCTGAATATTCCTTATCCCAGTCAAAGCAAAATGGGATGCCAAACACCTCTTATTTGAAAGACTGTCCACTTAAGCAAACATAGAGTGCACAGCTTGAAAGAGAGCAAGGGATAGCTGTATAGGAGTAGTTTAGCTGGCAGCTACCCAGGTGTGTAAGGTGGGCCAGGAGAAGCAAACAAGCAGCTGCAGGCAGGCTTGGACATTGTGCATTTTACCTGCACAGCTTTCAAGAAAAACTGATGCACAAAAGAGGCTATGGAAAGGGCCAAGATGCCATACTTGGACACAAAGCTACAAGTCCTAAATCTACTGACTTCTGCAGAGCTACTGCAACAAATGTGTGCTAGGGGTCTGTTCTCCTCTATTCGAAACTTGCTCTAAAACCATATGCTCCTTTCCAACTCATTTATAGGAGCTTATGATTTATTTCCAATATCCAGAGATACCTACACACATACTTTCTTCCAAGTTACAAGACATGTATTGAGCAATTGCAGATTCTCTTGCAGAAGAGTTTTCCATGATAATATCGAAGAATTTAAAAAGCATACATTGCCTTTGTCACAACTTTCAACAGAAAATAATCTAACCTTTTACTTCAAGTTTATTATTTTTACTTCTATTTGCTATTATATTATTATTTGAAGTGTACAAGTTAAAAAAATGCCAATATAAACAATGAAACAATAAAGCTGATCCCATTGACCAAAAGACAAAATATATTCTGATAAAAAAATAAGTGTTTCAATAATTCAGAACCAAAGGTTATAACATAGAAGATGAAGAACCTGTGTCTGTTCATGTGTCCAATGACAACATATAAGATCACAAATTACCACTTTTAGATAACATAAGAGGGGAAAATGGTAGCTATTAATGACAAAAATTTTAAGTAGCCTTCTATTCATATTAAAATACAATTCACACAATCCAATTAATCCAGAGATTTAGCATTAAAAAATAAATCAGGAAAAACAATTGAGAGAAACTTTTCTTACGTAAGAGAAGTCTTCGGCATTCTGACAGAGTAGCTTGGGAAAAACAGCCTGCCGCTGAAATCTTTCCTCATCTTCAAAGATGTTCCCATACATGAAGCCATTCATCATGGTAGAGTGGGCATGGATGTCAATATAGAACTCCAGGTTAATCTTCTGTTGAGGGAAAACAACAACAAAAAAACATTCAGCATGAGATAAATCATAACTGTGTTATGTAGGTGAAGCCTCCCATAAATCCAATACTGCCATCCTCAAATCTAACCATGGTGCCAGCATCAGAGAGCCATGCTAAAGACATTGCTTTGATGCATCCAACTATTCACACCTCTTCATGGGTGCATGTGAGATGTAACACAGGACCATGATAGACATTTCTTTACCTGTTCTGGGAAGACTGGAGCATTTATGCAGCACAGGACACTGTGCAAAATAGAGCCTAAGCATTATCCTTCGCTTTGATACAGGACTTAGTGCCACTGATGAAAATATGCACCTTCCAGTTCTAGAGCATGATTGTTTGGGCATAGGTTTGCCATCTCTGCACAGTTCTGCATCACAATATACAGATGTACCCTTCTGCCAGGAAAGACAGGCTCAAAATTGTGTAAAAAATCTTCAGTGTATCCTGTGCAGTTTATTTCGGTTTGTAAGGAGGAACACCACAAATGTTTTTGTCTTACTCTGCTGTGTAGTGTAATTCAACAGAACGACTCCCAAAAGCAAGTGTCTTGAATGCCTCTCTGCTTCTGATCCCACGTGATTCTGCATCAACTCTTGCTTCAAAAGAAAACACCAGGACCCCCTAACATAGAAGCGCCTGCTCTCCCCCTACCCTTCCTGGATTGGCAATTCAGCATTGGAAGGCTCTGTAAGGAAATGCTGCTCAAGTCTCCAGTCCAGGGACACATCTTTTTCCTCACATCATATATAAGCGATACTACTTCCCCTGCCATCAGTGGCAAAGAGTGAATGTTCAACTTGATCACCATGTACAGTGCCATTGACAGCAGTGAGAAGGCAACATCCAGCACTAAAAAGTGCTACTAGAGCAGATGCCACTGGATTACCCAGAGTTTCCCTAAACTCTTGCAACTTCTGGTCCTGAACAAATGGTGCCCTGTGACTAGAGAGTGACAAACCCACCCCTGTCACCTGGCCATCATGCGTCCAGTAAGAACCTTCCTAGTGAACAGAGGGTTACAGTTCAGATCTCCCTGCCCATCCCTGGGGGATGGAGAAGAGCTCTGTTAGCAGGATCAGGGATTACAATACTTAGCCCTGTACCCCTTGGCAGCAAATAGGGACCCTGGCCAGTAAAATACAACATGGAGCTTTCCAGCCACATGTCTTCTCTGCACACAAAGCTTGCTCAGGCTACTGGAGAACACTGAGCTACAAGACAGTCCAGTGTAATACAAACACAGTTTGTATTATGCAGTTCATGTGACAGCAGTGTCAGCTCTTCTAGAGTCTCTGATGGGGGGAGAACATCATTTGGTATGTGAAACTAATATGATGCAGATTTACGTTCCCTTGGCAGAAAACCAATGTACAATACACAATGACTGTTTAGTTTAATTAAACAGCCTGGAGAGAGTAATACTGTATCTTATTAAGCCTCTCCTATGTTAAAATGTTAGCTAATGCAATGTCAATATCTGACCATGCTTCATAGGAAAAGGAACATTTGATTGTATTTGACTCTAATACAATAAATTGCTCCTGCCAAAACATTATGCTGTGCTATAGAGGACCAACACTGCAATAAAGTACACATCTGCTATTCAGAGATATAGCATTGAGGAGAAAGATTAGCATTGACAGGATGAAATACCACATAGGATTTTCTTCCTCTCCAAGCATACAGAAATTAAAACTAAGATTGAGTTATATTATTTTTCATAAGATAATTTCCCCATCAGAAACAGAATTTGATGAGATCAGATGCATCCTGGCATATCACCATAAAACAGAACATGTTGTAGAGTCTCAAAACAGTGATTTGATGATGAAGTGAGGAGATAATCTAGTTAAACTGGATATTTGTAAAGCATTAATGTCCTTCACATAGAAGTCAGTGACCTAAGTCATACTTATTTTAGAAGAACTAGACAGAATTCTTTATAGGGACACATTTACTAATATAAAGTAATTGAGAAGCACAGTAAGATATATAACAGACTACTATCGTTTTTCTCAACACAAATAAAGGTGCTGGTGTAAACTGTATGATTTGTGCTGTGTCATGTTATACTTATTCATCCATAGTTATCAAATTGTTTCCAAAAGAAGGTGTCTACAATCAGGGACACAGAGGCACAGGTTACTAAGATAACTTTCCATAGGCTATCCAGCAAGAAATTCACCTGCAGAACTTGTGTGACCTGAGCCTCAGCTTAGTATTCAATTGATCAAGTCATCGAGTCTAACACAGTATTACTAGAGAATATTTTCTAAACTCTCATAGGATTCTTGCAAAAAAAAAAAAAAAAAAAAAACCCAA
>VYZV01010873.1:20975-57417 GCA_013401275.1 Pandion haliaetus
TTTTGATTTTCTCCTCACCCCGCCGTGGCCAGGGGCGGGGGTGGGGGGTGAGCGAGCGGCTTTGTGATGCTTTGTTACCGGCTGACCTGAAACCACAACACGGGGGGAAAGATAAAGGTGGCAGGTGGAGATCACGACCAGTGACTCAATTCAAGACCTAGAAGACTTACTCCCCACACTCCTTGAGCATGCGCTGCAGAATAAAAGAACACTGTACCTTTAATTTGAAGCAGAGAAAACCTTAGCCCGATAGAAATGGTGGCATATAAGTGACTACCGATAATGATTTTGGGAAAGGGCTTTGGAACTAAGTGGGTGAATCTGAAACTGTATAAATTGCTTACTTGTTTAACTGTACGGTGTGCTAGCTTTGTGGAATTACCACCTAGCAGCCATCTTTGTGCAAATATGAAATAAATATTGTCTCTCCTGAGTGTGTGATTATTGGCTTGTTGCACACCAGGTGATGAATCCGCTCTTTGGACAACATCCCCTGCAAGCACATGTTGGGGGACTACTATTTTTTTTACCATTTCCTATAGAAAGAATATTGAGGTCTTGCAGAACTTCAGAGACTCAAGATACAGCACAGTGGTATAACAAATAATCAGAGTGACAATCTCAAGAGGATTAACCAGGGCATAACTTAAAGGTATAGTAGGACTTTGAAGAAGGATATTTCCCATCCTAGATAGCAGTAGCTGACCCACACTGCCAATGGTTGACTTAGAGATTTAGGCAGGTTTTGTCTGCTTTATCTTCTGTGTATCTATATATACACCTTTATAAGACTGTGTGTGTAAAAATGCATCTTTAAATACAAAGAAATACTTTAAATTTGTTTTCATCCTTCTCCTCTGTAACTGTTACAGCTGTCTATAACAGACAGCAAAACAATTTGCTCTGAATCATAGGTATATCAAATCAACATTTGATCTTTGCTCTCCTAAATGCTACATCAACACTGATGGTCCACATGCTGTTTTCAGGTTGAGTCACCAAACACTAGTCAGTAGCGATTCTATGATACACGTTACTGACTGCTTCAGGAGATTGGCCCTAAAATATGATTGCATTGCAAAGCAATATTATTGCGATTTAACCCTGGTAGGCAGCTAAGCCCCACACAGCTACTTGCTCACTCCCCCTGAAGTGGAATGGGGGAGAGAATCAGAAGGGTAAAAGTGGGTAAACCTTGTTTTCTCAGAGGTTTACCCTCTTACTCCAACAACAGACCACACAGCAAGACAGAAACCAACTACATGCAACAGCAGCAGAGTGAAAGTTCTCTGGAGGTGGCAAGTGGTCGCACAAAACTTTGGCAGACAACTCATGGGCAAACCAAACTTTTGGTGAACTTGCTCCATTTCTTCATAGTTTGCCTGGCAGTTTCCTTCCCTCCACACTCCCACACACCACACTGTGAGTCAGAGAAAGTCTGGAAGTATACTGTAGTAAAGCTCCAAGCTTTCTCAACCACTTCCCTTTAACTTTAGATTTCTCTGAAGGGAGGAGGTTTCTGCTATCTCAGATGGTTGGAACCTGATCCTGTCATCGTTAGCTTTCTCAGAGACTCTTCATCTGTTGAATGTTGGTCTGTAATAAGAGGCAGGAAGGATAGTCATTTTTATAGCAACTACCTGCCAACAGATTTCAATTCCTTATCCCTTCAAAATCCCACATCTGTCCATGTCTCCAGGCACTAGTAGAAAAAGCTCTGCATTAGTTATTTTTATTATCAACATAAAAATCTTTCCATTTATTTATTTATTAAGAAAAAAAAAAGCAGCTATCTACAAAACTCAGTTCGTTTTGTCCTTAGGCAGACATTTAAAGCTGTCTGCCAACTTCTTTTCTTAATAAAAAATAAGCTAAAGTCTTTATTACACACAGTGTAACAAAATTTGACCAGCTACATTTACCCGGCGGAGACATGTGCCATCCATTTATCAGGCCAGAATTCTGTGACTGAAAGAGGAAACATCTGACAAAGAAGGCCCCATTTCTTAAACCTGGCCACTGATGAGTCCTGACCACAGTGCTGAGCCGCAAAACGTGCCCCATCCCTGCAGGCAGCTGAGTCCATGCTGCACAGTGAAACAGGGACAGACACTGAGCTCTTTCTGAACCACCTCCAGACAGACAGACAGTAGAGACCTGCCAGTTCAGAGCAAAAAGGGCTCCATTGCACAACTGCCCTGGTTTTGGGACTGAAGTGCGTGTCTCTGTGTGATGCTATGCCAAATGGCTTCTCCAGCTCTTCCCTAACACAGCAAAGAAGGGTGAAGCTTGTACTGTGTGGTTGCCACTGGGGAGATATCACCACATCCTCAAACACCAGCCCCTCAGACCCACCAGCCAGACCTCTTTGAAATAATCCACTTTCAGGCTGGATCTTTGCTTTTGCTTCCTAACAGTGTGACATGGTGAAGACTGAAAATATATCCCAAACCTCTTCGGTTCCTTGCACAAACGCCTCTCAGACTCTAATGCAAGGACAGGGTGGGTGACGAGAACTGTACCTTCTGCCCAGAATCTTATGGCCTATTTCATAGTGAGCAATGTCTCTGAGAAGCAGGAAAGATTTGGAGCCCTAGCCAGGATATGTGTCAGAGCTGCTGCCTGCACTCTTTCTAGGCTAGTGACTGGCATGTTAAACCCAAACAACACATCTTAGACTGACACAAGATGAAACACATTAGGCGGATGGCATGTTTTCTCTGTGCAAACCAGTGCAAGAGTATTTCCTCCTAATGATCCTGTTCTTGTTCTCACAGCAAAATTGGTTTTAAAGTAAAAAGAAACAGAAAAATATGTAACATGATGAGAGCAAAGATTACTATGCGGAAAATATATCGATATCAACAAGAGAGGGGTTTTGTTCTTTCAATTCCCTTGCATTTATTTTTTCATATATATATATTGTTTATAAAAAAACCAACAACCTCCTTTGTCAGACGTGAAAAGTCAAGATTTACATTTAAATGGAGGAATTTAGGTGGGGTTTTTTTCCTCTCATCTCTTGAATACAGAGTACAAAAGACTAAAAACTCTCAATTTTCCTAAATGGAAGGATAACAGGTGAAGTTTGCATTCTGGGAGCTATTCATTTAGTGAACAATGTTAAATTCAGCAATGACCAAAGCCCAGCTGATCAAGGGGAAAAGAGCACTGGCTATTAGGCCTGATAGGGATTTCTTCAACAGCTGAGACCAGGAGAAGCTGTGATCTCATTGTGCCCTGTTCCCAAGGAGGAAATTATGCCAAATACAGCTCCCTGAGGGCAACACCTACATTTCCAGATGTACAGTGTGGATCACTATCCAACTGAAAATCACTGCAATTTTAGAGATTTCAGTGCTATAATAGCCCTGGTTTCATCACTGGAACTACTGCAGATGTTTCAAATGTGAGGTGGTCTGCTTGTAAGAGAAAATGAGAAGACTTAAAACAAGTCCATAATTGCACAGTATTAAAGCCATTGTAAAAGAATGGAAGTGGAAGCAAATACTGTGATGACCCTTAAAGCTTGCCATCAATTACCTTCCTTTTTTTTTTTTTTCTTTTTACTTATTTTCTTCCTGGCAAGGAAAATGCGTATTGATTCTAACGAGGGAGTCTATCAAACAAGTACACTTGTAAGCAATGTGCTTAGAGAATGCCACCCTAGCCCATGGAAAGATGTAGCGACATTTTTAACCACTTTGCCTCACTGGAGCACCCCAGGAGTAACAGGTGATGTACTATAGCAGCTCATTCAATTCTGGGCTGGATTGCCCTCTTGCTTTTTCTGACATAGAGCTGATCCATAGTGTTAAAAGGACACAGGCAAAAAGTAACCTCATATTTTTTAAAACAAGGGTTAACCACAGATCCAGCCAGCACTTTGTAGGTTTTTATGTTGATTGTTTTTAACTGTCTCTCACGTGTTATATTGAGCAAAACCCCCCCACAAAAAAAAAAACCCAAACCACCCACGCCTCGGTAAAAATAGTCTGGATGTATTTTAAAAGCAGAGGAAATAGTAATAAATGTTTGGAAAAGGCACACACACAAAATCTAAATGCCTGGGAGGTAAGAGCCCTATCACTATGTACCCAGCATTAGGAAATCACTGACTCTTTACAGTTGCAGTGTTTCTAGTCTGCCAGGACTAGAAGCTATCCCAATCACTACATTACTATCACAAAGTATGTTCTAATGTTCACCCATCTTTACATTGTCCTTCTGTCTTTGGTGAGTTCCGCTTTTTGCCACTCTCACAAACAACAAAAGGGTCTATTGCTTCTGTGACAAATGGTGCTAGTTTTTCTAGTACATCCCAACTTAAAAGCATTACTGGCATTAATTAATTCCAATGTATTCATGTCCACTGCCAGCCCTTTCTTTCAGAAGGCGTCACAGTCCCATTGTGGACTGACCCTTTCTTTTCACATGCATGTTTCTGGCAACAAGACAGCCTCAAAAACTCCATCCTCCCCAGTTCCCCTGCAGATAGGTCACCACTCATTGCCAGGACCATGCAACACCATAAGCTGGCAGTTTGCTGTGAGTCCACGTCATGATCTAGGGAACCAATCCAGCTAGAAAAAAAAAGTCTAAATATTTGGAGGTTTGTCTTTTTGCAGCCTAATCAGCTACTTGAGCTGTTCGTATATTGTCTCCCTACCCCACCAAAGGAATCAATTGTATGATTCATACAGAATTACTGTGTGCAGGGGTGTGGACAAAGGAAAGGAAAAATACAAGAGAACAGGAATAACTTAAGCAACTGATTCTGAATTTAAGCCTTATCCTGAGATAAAAAGGGTTTTAACTGAGCTAGCAGGGCAGCCATAACAACATATGAAGAACCTGTCTCTCAGCTTTCTCTTCAAATAACCAGGAGTACCTGGTTGCATCTGGAACACTGAGACTTGAGTACTATCCATCTAGTAGTATTCAAGATGCATCTGAGAAGCCTGCTCAAGAAATAGATGATCAGTACCTCCTTTCCAAAACTCACGTCCTAACAGCTGTGTCCATCCCTGTGGGCCAGCTGTGTTCTGTGATACTCTCTGTAGGCCTCTGCCCCACTCCAGTCACAGATCTAGCACGTGAAGCCAAGGTGGGTGGTTTCCTCCCATGCTCCCTGGCTTCCATTGCAAGGACACCAAGGCATATGAGCAGCGACTCCAGATGAATCCCCCATCTGGGCAAAGGCCTGCCCTGCAAAGCACAGCCTGCACAGAGGTTTTGTTTCTTAACACCTGCAGCATCTTGGTTTTATTTGTTTCTGTCCTTAAAAAAACCAGCTCTTCAAATCCATACAGTTGCCTGCAATCTTCAAAAGCAAACAAGGCCTGTTGACACGATGTGGCAGGTTTCCCAGAACCACTGTCCCTTCAATTTTATGGATGAGATCAAGGCTACAAGGTATGCCATCTTTCAAGACACACCAGTAATTAAAGCCTACCTGGTCCTTTACCCCAAATATGAAGTACAACACTAAGATAATGTTGAGATCACTATGCTGTTACCACAGCTGTTGTAATGAATGTTTTAACACACCATGGGGGAACAGATGCTGTTCATGGACACAGACATATCTCAGCAAAAATGCAGGAGGTTTTTAATTCAGATAACCCTCAGGATAAGATTTTAGCTTCCAAAGTGGTATCAGCTTGATTCATCCCTCAGCTCTCCCGAAAATCCGCCAAGAAAATATCACAGGGTCCTGTGAAACATTCCCTTTCTTTGCCGTCTCTTACCATGACCTGCTCTAACAATACTGCACAACGGTTGGTTTATTTACACACATTTCTTGTGGCATCCATGCCCATAATGTCCAAATCCGACATCTGTTAATTCCACACAAGTGAACTCAGCTGGACAAGAGGATATAAAGTAATACAAAATGTCAGCTTTCATGCTGTACGGATTAAGCCAGCCATGTAATCAGGCACTCTTTATGATGGGCATATCATGGGTAAGCAGTGATGACAGAGTTTATCAGATACCAAAAGCCACTAATACATATGCCTGATTCTGTCTCTGGAGGAGTTTTTCAATCAGCGGTCCCAAACTTAGGCACATGGTTATCACAGCTGGTGGAAACATTAAACCTCTGGGTTACCTTCAAGGCCCAGCAAGGTTTAGCATGTCCTTGAATTAACCTTGAATCTTACCCAAGGGAATAACTATGCAATAGATTGAAACAGGCAGTGCTAAAACTGGCTGCAAACATGTAAGCATTGAGACAGAACAGGGCCAATGGAAACCCCACAATAAAGCTAAGGTACTGCCCCCTTCCTTCTGCTTGTCCGAATACTAGACAACTCAACTCAGCAGGCTGCTGTGCTCCTCCAAGTAATGGCAACTGATCCCCAAAGGGCCAAGCACCAACTAAAACTGAATTACATTTCATGCTGAATATGTAACTTCTCTGGAATGGCTTCTTTGCTGGCTCTGCACCACCCTGGTGTGAAGAAACATCTTCTGGGGTGGCTGGATGGTCACTGGGGTCTGCAATAGAGATTACCTCTATATATTCAGCTACTCTGTTTCAACATACTATGAGCAAAGCTACGGGACACTTTTCTGAGTTACCTGAGGCATTCTTCTTGGCCCTGAACTAGGTATTTCCAAATTTTTTTTGTGTGTTTGTTCCAACAAATAATATCCTTGTATTCTTTTCAATAGCCAAGTTGTGGGGGAAGGGACGTTTTTGGAAACATTTTTCAAAGAATTAACTTGGCACACAACTGCAGTCAGGTGCCTCACAGCAACTGGTCCAGCTCAAAGATATACAGTCCTTAGCACTGTTCCAACTTTTTAGCATGGTGCTCCATGACATTATATCCACGAATTCTCCTGTATGGGAGAGATCTTCTTCACATAACTCTTCCTCCTCCTCCCCTTCCTCCCCCAAAATAACCCCACAACCTACAACTTTATGTACAGTCATTTGACAGGACTATAATCTTAAACTGCAGCTGGGAAGCAGAGACACAAAGCTTAGTAGCAGTGAAGAGATGCTGAGTAAAAGCACCATCCAAAACCAAGTCCTCTTCTGTGCTAGCATGCTTAACTTGTACTCAAGACCACTATAGCTAAAACTGCGCTGGGCTGCTTGCCTACTTGAAAACACCTATGGATCATACCATGCTAGGGGGTGGTTCTGGTGGTGGCTTTTTTTGGTGTNTTTTCAGGTTCCTGTAAATGTCACCGAGTTGTGTATAAAGCTGTGGCATTTTGCTCTCTCTAATACCAGGAAATTCATAGACACACATTTTCAGTTATCTTGTGAATACAAAGACTGAATCAAAGCAACACAAGAAAAGAAAGCGGGTTGTTTTCTTCCCTAACTTTTCTGGGACTCAATATTGTATTGTCAGTTTCTCTTTCTCTCCAACTTCTATTTTGTCTTAAGGCTCTGTATCTTGGAAGACTGTGAAGCTGCTGTGTGATTTTTATCTCCATGATTAAAGTGTTACACTTTATTGAGCTCTTTGCATCAGCACCAAAATCTGCAATGCAGGATTTTACATAACACTTCATTTTCTCCTCGCACCATTACTGTTATTAACCTGGTGGCAATAAACAGAAAATACAGCTTGGCTCACAATGTACTCCTGAGTTTTTTCTGTGTGTGCATAACAGAAAAGGAAAAAGAAGAAAAAGAATGGAAATGAAAGAGCCTCCACCCTGTGAAAGATTAGGAATGGCCACATAAACTTGTATTTTCTTCATAGAAAAATCACAGCCTTTCAGAGTTAAAAAGAGAAATACTGTGCTATAGCTTCTGCATGTAAAGATTTCTTCTAAAAGAAGAGAACAGAAAAGAAAGAACATTGACAACTTCAAAGTTCTCCAACGCATTATTATTCTTCATTAGACTTCCCAGATGGAAGATGTTATTGATACCCCATTTTGGGATGTTGCACTTTGCTTTAATGGTGAAGTTTGGAGAGCATGAGATCTGCCAACAGGATATCAATAAGGATCTGAAAAACAGCTGAAGATCTGTATGTGCATGCCAACACAGATGACCTTCACACTCCATCAATGAATGGAAACAGCATGCTTCACAGACATAAGATCTCCGAGTACCCAGGAAAATAGTGGGAGTTAAATATCTGAATGTCTGTAGGGATCTGAATTTGTAACAGAGATTCTCTTTCTGCTGAAGTGGGAGAGACCTGCAGGTTCTGGAGCAGAAGCATCTAGATCCAAAAGCAGGACTACAAGAGCCATGCAGAAACAGATGGGTCATCCATGAAGAGGGAGGGAGAGGGAGAATTACCTAACTTGGCATGCCACAAAGAGAACATTCAGAAGCAAAGTCAGTTTTGGTATGAACTGACAGCAATGCTTCAGGTGCTTGGGTATAATCTTCAAAAAGAAAAAATTAGGAGGGCAGGCTTCATAGTCTTGCTCTGCTTCTCTTCTCTTTAGATGGTAGAAGCACTCCTTTTGCAGTCCTGAAGTGTTGGAGGTGGGGAGTTGGGGATATCCTAAAAACCTGTTTCAAACCCATCTTCACTTGGGTCCTGTAGCTCTCCATGAACTGCACTATGCTGCCACATCCATCCAAGGCATCTCCTCACAGGGCAGTTAGGAAAGTCAATGCAGATTGGCCTGAGTGGTATTGTTATAGCTTCCATCCAACAGATTGCTTACCCTGAAACATTCTGGTTATTTTTGAAGGATTGTTTTGTTTTTTAACCCAAGAGAAAGCTTTTAGAAAGCTCTCCAAGCCTCTGCCCCCTACTTATGTGGGTTCCTGCTCTTTACTCTTGCTATTTATTTTGCACTTGCTCTTTACTCATAAATGCTGCAGTTTGAAATATAGCAGAACATTTTTCAGTTCGTCAGTGGTTGTTTGCTGTCAAGGAGACGAAATGTTACTACTTTCCGCTGGAGAAGCTTAGGACATGATGGATGAAGTGTCACAAATAATTAGACTTTTCTTATGAATTACATTTTTTTTAAACTTCTGTTTTCATGTCAACAGGTATGTTACAGATAGGCTGCATGAAAGAACCTGGGGAAATTTTGGTTCTCTGGGAACAGCAGTAATGTAATATCTGATAAGCCAGGGCATAGCTCCAGCTGAGACAACCTTTAAACAACTTCCACTATGAAAATTCAGGGCTATGAAAAAAAAAAAAATCTGAGTCCAGTGGCAGAATCACAGAGGTCCACTCCAGTTCCTAAACAACATGGACATAGGAATTTAAAGATTGCTTGACATAGTCTGACCTAAAGTCTATCCACTCCAATGTCTTGTTTCTGACTGTGATAATTTGTGGCGCTATTAAGCCCTAGACAATATAACATCCAGTGATAATCTAAATAACTATGGGCTTGGAGAAAATAAAACATTGTCGTGGTTTAACCCCGGCCAACAACTAAGCACCACGCAGCCGCTCACCCACTTCCCCCCAACACCCAGTGGGATGGGGGAGAAAATCGGGAAAAGAACTAAAACTCGTGGGTTGAGATAAGAACGGTTTAATAGAACAGAAAAAAAAACCCCAAACTAATAATGATAACACTAATGAGATGACAACAGTAATAATAAAAGGGTTGAAATATACAACTGATGCACAACGCAATTGCTCACAACCCACCGACCGACCAGCCCGGAAGTTCCCGAGCCGCAACACGCCCACCGCAGTTCCTAAAACNGCGTTATCAACATTCCTCTCGTACCTAGCTCAAAACTTAGCACTGTACCAGCTGCTAGGAAGACAATTAACTCTATCCCAGCTGAAACCAGGACAAACATGCAGTTCACTTTCACACTTTGAGCAGAGATGTACTGCAGATAGGCAGATGTTCAGATTGCATAACGTTATCTGGGAGACAGACATGAACAAACCCTCCAACTCTGAACTCTCTCTGGCTTGATTGAGTGTGATAGCTGATCTGCACTTCATGGATTGGGCACACATCTGTGAACATCTCCAATATCTGCCAAATACCTAAGAATGCTGAGGAAAACTGCAGGGAAAAAAAAAAAAAAAAATCACAGGCATTCACACACTACTTCATTATTGTTATATGAGTTTCTAAAGCTCTCATCATTTTAATCTCTAAGTTTATAAACTGCCAGTTGTTATAGTAGGTAGGCAGTAAACGCTGGATCAAACATAACACTGCAGCTGAATTACTGCTTTGAAATCTTGTATCATATACAATGACTTGAAATTGCTTGCTTTGCTAGAAAGGCTGAAAGAATGTGAAGCCATGACACTCTAAATCACACTAATCAATAATGTAAATCTTAACTGACAGAATGTATCAATAATCAGGAATGCTCCAGGGGAAAAAAATCATGGGAATTACAGACCTTTTAGATCTCCCTTCCATAACAAACTTATTGTTATTTATTATAAAATAATCAAGAAAATACAAAGATTAGTAATGATGCAGCAAAATTTACTTTACCCTTTGACATGGAAATAAATTCTTATTTTTTATCTACAGGAAAAAAAATAGTTTCCCACATGTATTTACTAAATGATCTCAGCTGATTAAAAATTATTGAACTAAAATGGAAGTGTTGCAGTAAGTGACCTGAAAGGATCACTGAAATTTTCTCAGGAGATTTAAAATGTTATTTTTAATGCTAAAGATTAACTGTATGCACACATACATGTGTGGAGGGGAAAGGGAGACATGAGGTTCCAGTATTCATAAACAGAACACAGCTTGTGTGGGACTTCCTGATATTTCAGATACATATTATAGATACTGGTATTATCAAAACAAGGCATGGGAAAATAGTTTTCAAATACCAAGATAGGGGGAAAAAAACCCTCAAAACTTTTTCTCCTTATTCAGAGAATAAGGCTGTGATCATCAGCTCACCTCTAAGGATCACAAAACAACAAAAGAAAATGGCTTCCCAATGGCTAACATCGTAAGAGAGAAAACAGAGAGGTTGAGTAGCTTCTTGACTGTGTTCCTTCCTTCCAGCAATACCTAATGAGATTCCCTGTCAAGGCGAAACCTGCCACACATCCTCTACAGTAAAGGGTACTGGAGGATGTTTTATTGACTTAGACTATCATGCTGCCTAGTATGGTAGATAGTCAGTTCTGAAAGTCCCTATGACTCCCAAAAGTCACCTATTGCTCTATGAGGAGCTTGGAAGTTGATAAAAACCATCATCAAGCTCTTATTTCACTGCTTCACAACTGTTTATATTCTAACAGCTGCATGCAGATTTATCAAAGAGAAGAGTTAAGTGGTTGCATTCTTTCTCTTCCTTAGTCAAGCTCATCATAACTTACATTGTATAATAGCTGTGCATCCTTCCTCTTCCTTCCCACTGCAGCCAGATAAAGCTCAGGAACACTGTCAAATTTCCTGTAGTAAAATTATAGAGATGGTCCCATGATAGATTCCCAATCTATTAATCTACCATTTCATGTGCTACGGCCACCACTGCTGTGCTCCTAATGGAACAAGTTTCAATAAGCATCACAGGTAACTGTGGCTGCTGTTCAATATGCCTGTGCTCCCTATGGCACCTTTAATCTTTAGCAGGTATTAAAACACTTCACCAATTAACTTAAAGTTATCGGTGTCACATTGCAGCTTGGCAAACTGAAGCCCAGAGGTAAAACAACTTGCCCAAGGTCATGCAGGATGTTAGAAAAAGTCAACCAACACTTTCAATTTCTGTCTATTATGCTACTGCTCTTATTTGTTTTGAAGTGATAGGTACAGACTCCAAGTACTGAACTGAAATCTTTTTGATGTTAGACCCCATTTTCAAGTAGAGCAAAGGTGGAGGTTGTAACTTCAAAAAAAGACATGGAGATGGGAGGCTACTAATCTCTTTCTCTCCTACTTCTTCTGGATAAGTACTTAATTTAGGGGAGACAAGAAGTCATCATAGTTGAGTCCACCTTCTACCACTAATGAATGTGGTCGAAGTAGGTAGAAAGAAGCTGGGTTTGGGGGAAACAATTACACATACTTGCTATTTTCTGCACTTTTACATTGAGAACCTTGCTTCCTTCATTTTGGGATAGAGCTATAAAGCAGTATTCCAACATGAACACATAATTTTGGCTCTGTTCCACTCAACTGGAGATAAGGATGTAGTGTCAGCTACCTGGGAGCATAATTCCCAGTGCTCTGATATTTTCTGGATTTCTGTGGTTGGTTCCCAAGTCACTGTGCTCATTTATCACACATTGACAATTGTTGTTTCATAATACTCCTGCTACAATGCCAGCTTCAGGAGGCTCTGCCTCCACTGTTCCCAAGAAGCTAACAGAAAAGGAAGAGGCAGGAAGCCCCCATATCATGCAATAATATGTGCATTGATTTCTCAGTTCTGACATGGGCTTTGCATTTGACCTTCAAGAAGTTGTTCAGTTCCTCTCAGCTCTCACTGTTATAATGGAGACTGCAGAATGCCAGTCTGTCTAATCTTCATAAATCACCACCTCCTCATGGAAGACACTTTCTCATAGTGTATAGTAGTGCCAATTCAATGGGAAGCTGATCAGAACAGGAGCTCCCAGGAACTGTTGTACTCCAAATAACCTGTGATTACGCAGACCTAAACACAACCCCCATTCATTGTGCTTCAGGATGGAAGCACAAGAATTACTGTAACAGGAACATCCAGATAACCTCTTATTTGAAAAGTGCAGTTTACTTAAGAAACCACCCTTACTTTGTATTTAATGTTATGTACCTCAGGTTAAATCAGTGCAGGAAATACTCCTTCTATTCCCATATATCAACAATAAAGATGTAAAAGGTCATACAATATATCATCAATAAAATACTGTCTCTTGAGAATCAGTTTTGCCCCACAGTTTTCATATAGTCAAATTATTTTTGAAATGGAAGTGTCATCCTTTAACCCTGTTAGGAAGTTATAGGCACAATGTTCAGTTTCCATTTAAAAAAAAATCAAAGTGTAAAAGGGTAGGGGAAAAAACCAACAAAAATCACTAACACAAATGTCAGTCAGGCCTGGCAAAAAAGAACGCAGAGATTAAATGTTACCCTTTATAGTTTGCAACCCAAACAAACGATCACTGAGCTAGAGCATGACAATAAAATCTACCACACATATGCAGACAAACCAACTAGTCAAGTCTCTAGCTCTCTCCAAGCTGAAAAAATGACCAAAGGGGAAAAAACAACAAAACATTAGGACAACTGAATGAATAAATAACACTTCAAAAATCTTTCTCTTTCAATGATATATAATAAGCTGTTCCTAATACCAGGGGAAAAGTCTGAGGTTTGTTTCTTTTTTTTTTCTTGTTAACGTGGGATTTTTACTCTGACAATTTCTTTTTAATGTTACTTGAACATAGGTTACTCTAGCTGCACATCAAAATATACTGGCTTGGAGTTTAATTTTGGGACACTTAACATTACATTTTCCCAAGAAATGGCTGTTCTTTTCCTGAATTTGATGGCTCATTGAGCTTTCAGGTAAGAGATGGTTTTACAGGGATATGTCTCTGTACATTCTTTACAGTCCTTATAAAACTGCCTGGCTAGCCAGAGCATTCTGATTGCCTGGGGAACATTTGGTAGGAGTAGGTTAATCCATGTGACCTCCATAGTTCATCTGAAACTGCTGCACAACTTTCTAAACAGCCATCTTTATTTCCTCCTCATTCGCTTTTCAGTTTCTGAGTGATTCCCAGGCACACACTTTCTCAAGGATAGCTGGAAACAAATAGAGAGGTGAACACGAACACATTTCTTCCTGTAAAAACATGCACAGTGGTATAGATAAAGACTCAGCCCTACCCACAAACACACACTTCCTTGTGCACCAATCCAAGTGGAAACCCACATATATGTACAAACATAATAATTACACTCCAGCAGAAGTATTTCTATACCAGTAAGAAATACAATTCAGCTGCTGGGAGGGGTGTATTATTAGCTGGGAGCTGTCCTTTCCAGTAATAAAAGTAATTTGTCTGCTCTCTAAGAAGAAAGGACAAGCAGATACGATTCCTTCCAGGTTACAGTCTTTTTCCTATATGCTAATGTATTTGATTTTTAAGCTGATGATGGGTTATCTATCAAAATTATTCCAACTTAGAGCAAAGGGGTAGCTCTACACTGCTTGGAAGCCTTTCCTTCCCTATCCTTTGAAGCAGCATTATTCAGAATTGCTGGCTAAGCGATGGACCATTTTGTAACTCTACCCAGCCTTCCTCCCACCCCTTAACACCTCCTCTCCTCTTCCCCCCCCCAACCCATCAGCACTGTCCCCCCAGCACAAATTGCCACACATCTGTACAAAGGACAAGCAGAATAATAAGGTGACAGTTCTTTAAGGAAAGAATAGAAATGCAAATTAACAAACACCAAATTTGCTGTAAACATTAAATACTTCAGACATGAAACCTTCTGTGCTACAAGAGTGCTTTCAGCATTATCTATTCACAGCAGTTCCTCTGCTCCTTAGGGTCATAAACACTGAGAGATGGAGCCAGCAAAAAAGCTCTAGTTGAAATTCAGCTCACAGCAAAAGCAATTTCCGAGTGTGCAAAGTGCTGTCAGCAGGCCTGATGTTTGTGTATGAAATATAGACAATATGACTGGCCCATCGGCAGTCACTGTCAGCCTGATGGATGGTGCCTGAAAAGAAGTAAAGCGGCTGCCGTTAGGGCCCAGTCTATCAGATGCTTGATGGAGATTCAGGGGCTTAATAGAGGTAAAAGTTTCTTCTAATCGGACAAAATTTTCAGCAGTGATCATGAAGAAAATAAAAGGGATAGCAATGCAATATGAGGGCACAAGCAAGTATCTCAGCCAACACAAAACACAAGAGGAAAACAATGAACTCTCAATTGCAAAGAAAATTGATGTCTTTGTCCCTGGACCTCAACTGTCCCAGAACAGACAGGGCAGTCCTACAGCTCACTGTGTGCACAAGCATCTTCAGGGGTTCCCCACAGCCCAAACCCCTCGGCAAAATGAAAACACCAAGTTTGCAATTGCTTTGGTGCTCTTTGCAGCATGCCTCTTGCCGTGATGGGGGGTGACTGGACATGGCAGGCAGGCACTCACACCAGTGCAGAAAAACTTATGAAACAACCAGTTCAAACGTCCTCTCTCCTTTTACCATTTGGAAACTAGAGACCCAACTTTTTCTTTTCTCCCTGCAAAGCTGTTATGTGGATAAACTTTATGTGCAGTATGTGTGGTCCATCTGCAATGAAAATACAGAGGGCTAAACTCTACACCATGCTATGGGTCCCTTAGCTCATGATGTCAATCAAAGACCCTCAGGCAGAAAAAGTAGAGACTGTGTAACAAAGGCACAGCATGGGTCAGAGAGCACATGCGGTAGTTCAGTTACTAATATGTGTGCCAAGAAACCATGAAAATCAAAAGGCTCTGATGAAATAACACTGACCACCTCAATAAAGCTGGAGTGGTTTGCAATTAGAAGTGAGCTTGAGCTTTGAAGTTCAGGTTCCAGCTCGTATTCAAACTGTATATATTTTGAAACTAAATCAACCCACAGCTTTGATACATCCTTATTTGCAAAGGCAAAAAAGAGCTGACAGCTACCTACATTTGCCTCCCTTCAGGTACGTAAGAAGGCAAGTTCACAGCAAGGGGCAAAGAAGAATTATTGCAGGTTCTCGCTCTAAAACAGGACTGTCAAGCAGAAGAAATTTTAAAAAAATTCTTAAATTTCTTAAGCAAAACCACAACATGAGTTAAGACAAAATGCAGAACAGGAAATTAAAAGTGTTCACAAGTGGGAAGCCTCCTCAGGTATAGCAGCGCATCTAATGTTTTGGAAGAAGCAACGTATTTCAGCAAGAAACTGTAGCCTGAAAAAAACCTTCCTCTTCACCAGGACTTTATACTTTTCACCCCATCATTACAAGCTCCTCCTTGATTAGGAATAGAGCCAAGAGTGGCTGCTGTGGCATTTTGGAAATTTAAAAGTAGTCATTTCCTTGCAGCAGTGTTTAACTAAATCATACTTGATCAGGAGAAACAGCAAACGTTTCAACACTTTAAATGGTCATGGCACAGGATGCAATACTCAACTCGGTCTCAGGATTCTTACCTCACCTTCCAAACATACAACCCTATGGCTCTCTAGTGGTTCTCTCACCTCCTGCATGCTCTCTAAAAACCTGAGATTTTTTCTTCCCTGAACAACCTTTCCCCAAAGAGATACAGCCAGGAACAGATCTGTCCCTGCTCTCAGACTGGGACCTGGACTTCACACACTAAGCCCTTCGGTGTTTCTATGACACTCAGAGGGGGGGTTTCTCCTGGGGCTCAGTTTATTCTGCCCCAGACTCAGCTACAAATTCTGCATCCCAAAGCCCCAGTTCAGGATTTGTCACAACGGCTGACAGTTTCCTACTCACCAAATGTACACAAGAGCGCACAGCACTCAGCTTGAGCCTCTAGTAGCAAAGCAACTCCTGACATTAATATCTTTTAGTACAGACTCCAGAAGAGCTGCTAACAGTGAGCCTTTAAAAAAGACTGCTGCATCTTTAACAGGTTTTAAACCAAGCTCCTTTACCCTATTACCAGCACCTGATGAAAACGACTACCCTATTGAACTCACCAGCGGGCCATTAGAAGTGTGTCAGATTATATTAACTAGGCAATTAAAAAAAAACACCCAACCAGCAACAACAAGGAGCAGGCAACTCAGCACACAAGGAGAGCCTGTCTGTCATTTTGTAAATCCCCAAATTAGTTTTGAAAGGCCACTTCCAGCCTGGAGTTAAGGCCAGATTTACCCTCTGTGTGTCTGCAATTGGCTGAATCTCTGCAGTAACCTGATGAAACTGATTATTTATGATAAGTGACTGACATTGGACTGCTGCCCAAAAGGCAAAGGAAGGAAAGCTGCTGTGACCCCACATAAGAAGATTTTCTTTGATCAGCTCACACAAACTTCTAAAAAAATTTGACTTTTGGTTTCGAATAATTAAACAAACAGATGTGCAGATATTAATAACAAAAGGTGTCGCATGGGGGAAGCATTCAACTACAAACAAGCTATTTATTTTAAGACTTAAGTGTTGCTGAAATTCCTAATCAGAAGAAGAAAGAAAGATTTTTAAGCATGGTGTGGGAGGCATTTTGGAGAACTGGGGGTAATTTAAAGCAGAATATGCTTTTTTGATGAGACTGCCAAAACCGAGATGCCTCTGGATAAAAAATAAAACAACAAAAAAAAGTTAATTTACATACAGACAGAGCTGTCAGGCGAGTCATCAGCACAGAGAGGGATAACAAGTCTTTGGGTAACAATTCCCTTGTTAGGAAGATGGCAGCAAGAAGCAGGATCAAGGGAAAAGGAAAGTCACTGTACAGATGTTTTAAAGGAATAGTTAGCATTTTCTGTGGCTTGGGGGGCTGAACATTGCAGCTGCCTGCTCAATGCACGTACAGAAACCACCTGAATGAATGATATGTGCATAGCTGGGGAAATAATTAAATAATATCTCCTGTTTCTATAGAGCAAGACAAGGGTCTGAGCAAGGAGTTTGGGTCTATACTCCAACCTCAAGTCTCCCCACCTTTGTGCTGTTGGGGAAGAGGCAGGATATTATTTTGGGGGTTGAGTCAGGATCTCCCTCTCCAGGACAGTCAGAAGTGATTTAAGGAGGCAACAGGGAGAGAGTCACAGGCCCTGTCCAAGAAACCTCAAGGAGTAACACAGCCCCCACCCCCACCACTCTCCTTAAGTGCAGCTGGATGAAAAGCCCATGATAAGAAAAATAAATTAAAAGCCCAGGAAGTTCCCCCATAAGAGCTGCAGAGAGCAGATTTTGGAGCCTTATCAACACAGCAGCTGCTCCTTGTCCCCCATTACATGCCTGCAGTGCCACCAGCAACACAAGGGCCACTGATATCCAAGGTAAGGCAGGAGAGGTGCCCCAACCCC
Organism: Pandion haliaetus; assembly: GCA_013401275.1. Lineage (NCBI taxonomy): Eukaryota > Metazoa > Chordata > Aves > Accipitriformes > Pandionidae > Pandion > Pandion haliaetus. Next base: position 38,899 of record VYZV01010873.1, read on the forward strand.
AGCCAGAGGCATGTCTTGGGTTGGGCCACCTGTCCTTTCTTACCTTGAGTACCAGTGGTCCTTATACTACTCCCACTTCTTCCATCTCTGTGGATGTAGCAAGCCCCAACTGTATGCACAGGTCGAAGAGGTGGGATTTGTGTGCTGGGGTATTGCCTATTCCCAGGAGGATGACAGCAGAGAAGATGGAAAGATCCTGCTGGCCAAATCTACCCACAGGCCATCAGCTGAGCTGGACTCAACTGGTTTGTTTGATTTGCAGATCTCTTCTACCAGCTTCACATTTCCCTACCAACAAACTCTTTTTCTGAGACATGAGAGCCATCATCATCCTTTTTCATTCCTTTAATCAAAGATTCTCCGAAGATTGTGAATGTCCTATGAAGATTTGATGAGAAAGAAATTCATTTCAGCTTGACCCCTCACTTATTCTCTACCCCTATGGATATGTGGCATGAGAAAGGGGACAGCTTGTTTTACTGGGCTTAAATGTTCTTACATTTCTGAAAAGAAACTACGGAATATCCCTTAGTATCTCAGTGATGATGGGAGAAAACTAAGATCCCAAGAAACGGCATAGGCTTATCCATAAAACCAAGACACTGGCTGTAATGATTGCATGCTTTTCATGGAACTCAGCAGCATACCATACCAATCACATTGAAAAATCAATAATTTTTCTCAATCAGTTTATTATTCTGACTCACTGAATTGGTGGCTCACCAGCTAGCTGGATGTGGAGTCAAACCCAGCTGACATGTTAGTGGTGTGTTCAACAGTATGTAAATGCCTCTGCCTACCCACATGGGAAGCCTAGCAGAAAACAAAATATTCATCACATTTTTACTGGAACCAACTGGAATTCTGCCTTTGACAGAGGGAGTAGGTGCAAGCAGCCCATATCCTCCAAAAGAAGAGAGTGGAGCTGGCCAAAGTGTTACTTCCAGCTAAAAAAGGACTATGACAGAGCACATAGTTTTTCAGGAAAAAAAAAACCCTTTTTGTCTAGGAGGGAGTGCTTTGTGCAAAAATGTATTTTTCTGCTCTTATGTCCCACCAAAATAAATCCTTAAACTGTGTTTAAGCTGAATATCACACAGATAATTCATTTTAATAAAAACTAAATTATGCATGTCACAAGCTTCACAAAGAACAAAAAAAACCTAGGACCAGAACTCTCCTAATATTGCTTTAACATGACCATTTTCATTTATATAGTATGAAGCATCCTACATGCTGCACAGAATTGTCCCTTTGTGATCATTGTATATTTGAGTAAATGCAACTTCAATGCGATAGCGGGTTTCTTCATAACAGTAAAGAAAACTGTTAGAACAGAGCAAAGCATTTTTTTGAAAAACACAGTAGGGTAAGAAACAACTTGGCTGGCTGTGGGGGTGGACTGGCTGATCTAACAGATTGTTCCTGTCTCTGTCTTCCAAGTTGCTACAGAAATGACAAATCTACCAGAAAGCCAGTACAGGTGACTCACAATTATCTGCATTTCACAAGCTTCCCCCCAATTGTGATGATGTGATTAAAGATCAGATTGGGTCTAGTTTCAGAAAGCAATGTGTACCCACAACTCACATTGACATTATCTTCCAGAAAGTACATGGAGCTCCATCCATTTGGTCTTACAGATACATAGCAAACCACCAGCAAGTTTTTCAACAATATATCCATTCACTGTTTCTGTTGAAATATTAGCCAGACTGCAGGTATTCACACATAATTTCAGTGAGGTGAGATGGGAGAGACAGAAAATCTCTAAAATCTAAGTTATTTCACTTAGCCAATTTAGTAAATGTATTCAGGATAATAAAAAAAAAATCAAGGTATTCTAGTATTATGTATGTGATGCTATATTTTTGGTTGAGATGGTGCTTTCAGCTATCACCACCATTTTTTCAGCTTTTCGGCCCATCCATACAGTTTGTAAATTTCCCCTTTATTTAGATTTCATTTTTCTCATGCCTGCTAACATGCCAGAAAAAGGGTATTTTAAAGCAAAGTAAACCAAAACAAAACTTCAAAGAAAAACAGTTTCAACTCATCTAAGCACAGCACAAAGTATATAAAGGGAGGGGGGGGGGAGAATCATAGTTTTCAGTCACTAATACATTTATTCAGATATTTCCTCTCCCTTATTTTTCATAACTCAAAATAACTTCAAATTCCAGAAATCAAATTTATGAGGTAACCGAGTCCTCAGCAAATGGATGCTCAGCCAGGAGAGGCTTCCTGGTTGCAATGGTCTACATATACCTGACTTGCCTTTGACTGATTCACATAGACAGATAATGGATCAGCTCTTTATGGCACATAGTCTTTCCTTCCTTCCTTCCTAGCAGACATCATGTCTTTCCCCTGCACAAAGCCTTCTAAACATCTTTTTGGACCCTCTGGTTTATTTCTTCTTTTCAAAGTTCTTTCTCATTTCTGAAAAGTTAGCTTTGCTCCTCAAATGACATTGAAGGGATATCATTGTTTCTTGTTCACTGTCTGAAATAGGAATGGAAAGGGTGGGACAGGGTCCATTTTTCCCCTTAACCTTAGCATAACTGCTTTTATTTGACTTGTTTTCAAACAGCCAGCAAATATTGAGTAACACAACGTAAGTCTTCCCTTACCATATACATCTCAATATGCCCCTGCCAGGACACTGGATTTGGAATTCAAGGTCATCTGCATGACCACAGACAGCATCATGATTCAAGTCCAACACCAAGTCATTAGGAACAGGGCGGGGGGGTGTAGGAACAGGGAGACGGGAGTGACCACGAGAGCTGGATGTGCAGCCTGGCATGCACTCCCTTCCCTGTTAGTACCATCAGTCATGTCCCACTGCAAACAAATGCTCCACCCCTGTACAACTCCCTTCCCTTTATCAAGGTTGTATATTCCCCATCACTAAAAATCATTATCAACATTTTCTTTACTCTGATCTCATAGTACAAGAAAACAGCAGCACCAACAGTAACAAAATGTGTCCTTTAGTTTCAGGAGTCTGCTTTCCATATGAGCTATGAAAATGGAAAGCAGCGGCTGCTGATAGCTGCATAAACATAACTGCAGTGCATAACTGGCACTTCACTGAACTCATCTTTGCAAAATAATAGGTGTTGCTGTTCTGATGTGATAATAGTTGATTGATTTATCCACATGGCATTTAAAATGCAGCTGATGTGACCCTTCTGCTCTAGTCTACCCACAAACCATAGATTTAAAATCCACATGTTAAGTGGATTTCTTGGAAAGGTGGAATTCCCAAATCAAAGAGGCTGCTAAAGTTCAATAATACAGTTACATGATGGATGTAACTCTGTAAAGCCAGAGCCCATTGCATGCTTAGTGTGTTGGATAAAAAGGCATCTCAATGATATCTGAGTGTGATTCTCATTCTTTCCTACATCATGACCCTTACTGAAGTTTTCCAAAGCTGTGAAGCCCAGATTTACAGACATATCAATACAAAGAGTAAGAGTAAATAAAATTTCTTCTGAACAAGTGTCCAAATGTTTGAGTGTTTATTCGGATTCCACCTGAACTTCAAACCCTGCCAGGCTTAAGCCATCCTTAACAACTGAGAGACCAATTCAACATTATCCAGCGACTGCGTTTGACAGCCACCAGTCCTTAGCAAGTCTCTATTTCTTTATGTCTTGGAGTAGTGCATCATTTAATTTGTCCATATAGCTCAAATGCTTGCTTTGATATATAACTGAAAAGGACGAAAGGGATCGCTCATGACTGTTATTCAGTAAGGCAACTACCAACACATTTCCGAGAACTACACGCAATTTAGGGAGAGGATGTGGTGGGAATTATGGGTAAACAGCAGTAAATATTAAAATGAAATAGAGGAAAACAAATGTTGCTACAACAACAAGAAGAAAACACAGTTCCAGGCTTTGAAATCTGACTGGATCAAAACTTGTTTCCACTAAGCAAAACCAAAGAAAAACCTAAAAATTCTCAGTAAGAAAGCTACCAATTAGAAATATTTATTGAGTTCTACTTTGTGAGTTACAAAATAAAACACTATAAAGGGAAAAACTGAGTATTTGCTTGTTTTTACCCTTGACAATCGTAAAACCACATGACCAGACCTGATAAACCTTTTCACCTTTCTCCCCTCCATGTGTTTCCCGTATGTATACTTTTTATTATTCACCCTTTTCTATCAATAACTTCCAGCACTTGGAATTTATGTGCAGTATTTAATAAGAGCTGGTGTGAATGTCGAAAGTATCTTGGTAAGATGTTATGTGTCAAAAAGCGATCATGTTACAGTGTGATGGATTAATATGAAGAAACAGCTTGAAGGCAAGGTATTCATCTTTTTTTTTTTTTAAATGACAACACTAATACATTTGTTTCAGTTCTGAAATTAATTTCCTAATAGTAAGAAAGGTCAAAATGAACGAGAGGCATATGAGCCTTTTTGTCATCTTTAACAAATTATCCAAAACAAGCCTGTCAGATCAAAAGGGATAACATTTTGAGTAATAAATGTTAGTACTGATTAACTGGTCAAAGTTAATTCTTTTCAGGAATTGCTATATGCAAAAAGTAGAAACCCATTCATTTGATTTTTAAAAAATGTATTTCTTTTCTCATGTTTTCAGTATAGTTTTTTTTTTTAAATAGGCCTACCAAGTGTCTTCTGCAAATGTCTGTTAGATGGAAAAAACTGAAGATGGTATCTTCAGTAGTGCTACTTCAACTGTTGAACGAGTCAAATGAACATTAAAAAATTTCCTCCAATTTATGTAACACTCTTGAATTTAGGCTCAAATTCAGGAAACGCAAAAGCTTCTGTATTGCAAGTGCTCTCCTGAATTTTAGCTTTGAAATGCAGGTATTTTTGAAGTAATTTGAAACATAAGTGGGAAATTAATGAAAAGAAAAGGGAAGGGGATGCTTTGCAATTCTCACTGGTTTTCACATACCTGCTTTTTGATGGAATTATGGTGGGGGTTTCTCCTGAAAGATCTGCTCTCCTAACTATGCAATGATTTGCAATAATTTAACATACAGTTACAGAATCCTGAACTTTGAATCAAAACAGAAAGATCTTCATTATATCTGGTTCAAAACTGGTAACCGCAGGCTTATCGCTAGGGCTGGGTTGCTCTTCTGGGTATGTTTACTGTGTTTAGAGACTTTGAATGATTAGAAACTCTTTGGGGTGAACCTGGGGCAGAAAAAACACAGTTCGCTCAGGTGAATCAGAACCAGCCTGAGGACAATAGCCAACAGTGTCCAGCCGATGTTACAGGCTCCTCACCGTTGTCACCCATGGGACTTCAGAAAAGGAAAACAGTCCTTCCATCCATATTTCACAAACACTACACTCTGTGGGAAAGATGCATGTTATACTCAGTAGGCCCCAAAACTGTTGAACAGATTGTTATGAACACCTGGTTATAAAGCCAGCATACACATAAGTTAAATAGAATTTTAGGAGCCTATATTTCCCAGATGAAAATCCATCCCAGCTCTCCAGGGACCAGATGTGATTCATAAGATGCAACTTGCTGGCAGAGTGTCTGTGTCACAAAACAATGACAAACTTGTCCTCCTTGCCCAATAATACCAGCTGGGTGAAGAAAAATTATTCTCTCTCCTAAAAGCCTTGCTTCTTTTCTATTCTGAAACCATGGAGGCCACAATAACATTACACCTCATCCCAGAAGAATACCCTCACGTCTCCCAGAACTCTTCACTGTGTAGTCCAACAAATCTTTTTACATTTTTGCAAGGCGATCTCACAGAAGCTGCAGGTGATGAACACAGACAGCACTGTGCAATAGTATGCAGGACAGAAGACAGTTGGTTTCTGTGCCATACTGCATCACTTACTGGCCTGAGAAAGGGCTGCTCTTAATTTAATCCACACAATTACAGTCATTTTCCTGGGCAAGCAACGTTTTCAGTTAAATGCTACCTTTCTGTCCTCTCCTGGAGACTTCAACTGCTGCTGTGTATCCATTTTCAGAGAATCCAGTGCAGTTTCTAAGTCTCTCTGTAAACCAGCTTCCTGATTAGAAATATTGACATAACGTTACTCATCCAGCTCACAGTGGATACCTTTGGAGGCACAGGCCCACCAGTGCTTCCAGAAGTATCTGAGTTGCTCCAGTATCATATCCTGCACCAGTGCATATCCTCTTATTTAGGATCATGTACTACAAGTACCCTCTTAGTGATTTCCACAGAACTACTAAACAGTGGGTCATGGTCCTGACACAGCAAATATCTAAAGAATTTCTCGGTGCCATTTTCTGTTTTAACTGGGATACTACTCCAGCAGTCTAATAGAACCCATAGTAAGGGAAGTTTTCCCCTTAACTTATTCCTGTTAACTTACACTGCTAAACATTTGGTCAACACTAAATAAATCTTTTTCTCTTTGGGGCTTATGTGAGTCAAAAAAATCTAGAACAGAGCACAAAGTTAGGTGACAGGAAGGTGGGGAAATATGCTGGATTCTGATAATTGCTCTTCTCAGAATAAAGTGTTTCCAATTTATGACAGTTGGAAGGATTTCTACAGCATAGAGATGGCTATATCAGTCTATACATATTAACACAAGATAGGGCTCTCTATTATACCAACACTTTTCTGGAACAGACAGCAGCATGACTAATCTCAAAGCTCCAAAAAAGAAAGTGTCTCCTCTTTGTTTGGCCTCTGAAATCTTCCAAATATTTTTAAAAATGTTCCCTTCTCTTCACGTCCTCCTGCTACTAAAAAACCCACAAACCCCACAAATCCCAAACAACAACAAAAAGACCCCACAAAAACTAAAAATCCCTGAGAAGAATTTAAAGTGAAAGAGCTCTTTCAAAAATAAAACACAAAGATAAAACCTCCAGTGGTAGGTTCCTTTTAACCGGTGAATTTATTCTAAACTCAGTGCGGAGAACTGAGTAAAATAAAGGTCAGACCCTGTGCTGGGAATTCCCCTGACCTTTCAGGCTGCATCCATCATTGGTATTACATAGAACGTGCCATTTATCACACCAAACAGAGAGCAAATCTTTAACTCCTTTTCTCTTCCCAACAGTACAGACGGAACAATTATTCAGATTTTAAACACAATTGATGTTTATCCAGCTCCTTTTTACAGCTCTGCCTCTTTGGGCTTCTCACTTCTCCAACCACTGGATGTACAGTAGGCAACTGATAAAGCTGGGAGCATATGAGAACCAATGTGTCTTGGGGACATGGGTGTGAAGGGGTGGATAAAAAAATGCATTTGAAAAGGCCTTTTAAAAAGGGTCTGCTAGCACATTCGAATGATATTTGTGCCAATTCTCTCCTGAATTCAGGATCATATCTAGGGAAATCTGTCATTATTGAGAAAGAGGATTCTTTGAAAGTTTCAGGCCTTTAGAAAGCACCAGGTAATTGTTCTGTTGCACTTTCTACAGAAGTTTGGCACCTGCTTAAAACAGATTTGGCTATTTTTTAAGGAGCGCTCCAGCTGTTAAACCATGATGGAATGGGCTGCTGCAAGCTGCATGGAGCAGCCCAACTCATCAGCACCTTGATGAGCCTTCCTCATTACCACGGCTGAAATTTTCACCGACACAGAAATTTCTCATTTTTTTCTTAGCCCTTCTGATAGCCAAGTATGATCAGCGCAGGATTGGAGACCAGAAGGCAAATGAGAATATGGGGAGGAGCTATTGCCATGTGGAGGAGCTTCCCCAAATCCACAGTGATCAGACTAGCACTGTCCCTCCTCCAAGAACCTCCAATACTTGTTCCAGAGAAGAAAATGAACAAGTGATGTTGATAGGGTCTAACACAACCACACTGGGAGCGGTGGAAGGGAAGCCTGGAACAAACCCATCTCCATCTAACTGTCCTTTTGGGTTTACAGCTGCACTCCTGCCCCCAGAATACAGGAGTCTCTGGAGAGACCTGTTCTCTGGGATGCCCCAGCTTGGCTTCCTAGACTCAGGCAGTGCATGGCAGGATTCAGAGCAGGTCCCCTCCACCCCAACATACGGATCTCTTCCTTCCCCTAAAAGCTAGCAGTATGCCTAAGCCACACAGTGCCCTGGTGCCATTCAGTGTCTTCTGCTTGCATTTGATACACACATTACCAGTACTAAGGACCAATTTGGGAGCTCCCGAGCTTCATCCTCACAGAGAATGAAGGAAGACAGAGCAGTTGCCAGGATATTTACAAAAGAGTGCATGGGGCAACTATATTTGTGGAAGGTTAAACAGCCTAATGCACGATATGAGCATCTGTGTCATGAATCAATGATTGAAGTAAAGTCTTTTTCATCAAAATTCAGCTATCTCAACCATGGTAAATAATAGGCTAATTAGGCATCTGCTCATTCAAAGACCAAAGGGACAGGCCAGTTCCTGGCACAAAGTGAAACATTTGTTGCACCAGTAAAAAGTCATTTTCAAGCGTGTGACCCACCTACAGCAAAAGGCATCAGCTCCTTCCTTCACCAAATGATGCTCCCCACAGGGAGGAAAATGAGAGCACCTCCACCTTCCTCTTCCTGCTGGCAGGGCTTACAAAGTGACCTTGGGTGAGTGAACCTGACACCTGCTCCAGTGCAAGATGGACATGAAACTTAAGACCTAACTTTTAGAAAGGAAAAAGTGGGAAACTCTCATGATCTCTCTGCCCAAATGTGTCAGCTGTAAGGTTGGAACTTTAAATACAGTCACAAGGGGACAGAATTTGACCAGACAACAAAATAGGCAGGTTTGGTAACACCACTAATTAGTTTTCCTTGCATGGACTCAGCCAACCGTGACATGCTTATGGCCCAATAACTTCTAGCAAAGGTACATGCGTCATTTGATTCCTGACTGCTTCCCTTCCCTTCCCCCTCAAATTAGGCTCACCTTCCTGTTCTATTTTCCTTCGGTTCCATAGGTGCAGATTAACACAGAAATCAATGCATCATCTTGTTGTGGTGGGGATAGCAGAATGCTCCACAGCTGGTTGTGGCTGTGGTACCACTGCAGTGGGCAAATCCATTTGAATGACAGCCAGATTTAAGAGGCAGTCTTCTAAGGTTGATTGAAATAACCACAGAACTGCAAGGATTATATTCCTGTAGGGAGGCTGCAGATTCATCTTCATTCAGAATAAATGCCTTTTCTTCCCAAGCACTCTTATCTGTCCCTCACACTTAGCTCTAAGATTCTAAGTGAAGTGCCACTGCCAGGCGACTGAATACCTGAAGGCCACTTGGCACCAGGCAGCCCCTCAAGCAAAAATTGTAACTAATTTTCCTGTCTGACACACCTTTAAAAATAGCCAGGTGGAGTTTTTTGTCTCAAGATTCCTCATTTGGCTGGACACTGCATAGGAGGACAAGTCTTCAAAGGACACAAGTTGGTCACCTGCTCCTATAATACCATAAGAGCAGTCAGCAACTCCCCTGAGAAGTCTAATGAACTATTTCTTAGAAGGTTTTCTTCTCTTAGCACACCACCTTAATGTATCAGCAAGGTTCTGTATGCTCTAAACCAAACTGGCCATGTGCCTGCTATGGCATTCCCTGGACTCCTGCATTGCTCCTCTAGGACAGACCATGGCAGCTTGCAGCAGATTTAAGAATGGAAAGTTTTGCTGAATGCAATATGGTCATGAATAACATGGGGAGTTTATTAACCTGTGTGCTATTTATTTTGCTACTAAATTCAATCCATCTACTTTATTACATCCAAGGGTGTCACCTCACAAAATATGTTAAGCCTGCTCAGTTATTGCCCAATGTGCAGTAAAGCTGTTTCCCTCATATTCCATGAGGTTATTCAAAATTACTTTAAAATGCCTACTACTACAAGAAGTTCAGGGGAAAGCTAACATCCTCTCTCTGCCCTTCTGTCTCCATTTGTCTGGCTGACTATTTGTCCTTTTGCACTTTCAGCAAAATTTCAGCAAGGTTTTTCATACATATCCTGTCTGAGAATTGTTTCTGAAAGCTACAATCCTCAAGGCCATTACCAGATGCATTTAAAGATACTGTGTGAGAGGAGAAAAAAGCAGATGATCTTAAAAATAGCCTCCTTTTGCATATATAATTTCTGATGTCAAACTGTTACAACCAAATTGGCTCTTTCCATATTTTTAGTTTTTAAACATGTCACTTTACCCTCTGAATTTTTGTCTTACCCTCCTCCTCTCCTTTTAATTTTAATGCACAAGGACTGAGTAGCACCATGATAAAAGTACGGAATACAAAGTATAATTAGTTCACATGAGCAGAGGGAGGTTAAAATAAATGGAGTTTACTGGTACTGAAATAATATAGCTCAGAGAAAGCTGCAACAGCATCCACATGCTTGCATGCCAGAACTAGCTATTTTGTTTATGAAAGTGACAGTCAAAGCAGCCTAATTTTCAGGTGTTCAGAAACCAAGTGTAGCTTCCCAGGCCCACGACTAATGGAAATCACGCTGTTTGTCTTTCAAAGCTTCAGTATGGAGGTAGAGACGCTTTCTAGGCAGCCAGATGAGAGAAATTGGACCCAAACATACATATGCATAAATAAGCAAGACTGTACTTAGGGTTGGCTTTGGAAATAATCTCCCCTCTCGCCCCCCCCCAACTTTTGTTCCCCTTTACATGTCATCTTACAGGCCATGACAAAAGCCATCTACAGAGCACATTGTTCCTCAAACAGACTTCTCCTAAGAGCCTTCCTAGGGAGATTAACTGCTTCCATGGTCATTCCGTGGCCAGGAATTTGGGTGCAGAAGGCATGAGAGGACCATTTCCAGCATGCATTGGAAGATCCCATGTGCATGTCTCCCCTCTCTGGGGACCAAAGGGTTGAAGCCTCCTAGATCAGAGCTAGGAACTGATGCTCCAGAAAAGTCCCTGCCTTGAAGGCTGTGGGATAGTGGGAAAGCTGCAGGGCTGAGGGCTGAATAGTGGCTTGGTTAAACTCAAGACTTGGTGTTGAGGAGAATTCTCATGTTTAGTCTAAACAGCTGCCAGCACTAATCTGAGGGGTTTTCAGAGTACATAAGGAGCAAGTACTGATTTCAGTATGACTTTAAACATTTGCATACTCTAAGGTAAATCAGTATCACTCTGCCCACTCTTTGTGAAATGTAACAATTCCCTAAGCAAACTTTTTGAGCCTCACCTATGCATTACTACAACTACTCTACGAGGCTGAAGAAAACAATGGCCAAGTGAAAACTATACTTAGGGAAGGGATAATTCAATCTGTTCTGTCTGCAGTCTGTTCTATCAATTCCAGTCCAAAGGCTAAAAGACCTAAAATACCCCATCAAGTTCCAGTGTGGCTCAAGAGGTCATTGACTTTGTTATTAACAAAACTAGCCAGTGTACAGAGCCAGTTAGCCAATGTTCAGCTTTATTGTCTCTACAGGGTCCTGAAAGAGGGTGGCAGCTGGCAGTGCACACCAGCCAACTCTCCATCACACAAGTTAGAGAAGGAAAATTCCTGTCAGGTCATCCAGCCAGTCTCTGAGTTCCTGCAGGATGGCTCCCTACAGCTAACTAAGGGGCTGTGCTCCAATTAGCACAGACCCTTTTGATGCTGGCCAGCCTGCAAAGCCAGATGGCAGCTTCTCCTTGGCATTTTGGGCCTGGGTACCCGGCGCAGACCACAGTTTGTGTAACGGCCTGGTAAATGGCTCCCAAGCTTTATTCCAAATGCTCTAGTCTCTCCCTGAACGGCAGCGTAACTAGATCAAATCATACTTCTGAGCTCCACAGGGAAGAGCTGCAGATAAATACCTTTGCAAAACAAATAATCAACAGGAAAACAATGCGTAAAACTTACTATAGGTGTAATATATGTGTAGACACATACACATGCACTTTTCCTACTGCTCTCAGTGCATCAATATTAGTGGGTTCAGATGATAAATCAAACTGAATGGCTAAAAGCAGCCACAGTAATCATTTACAGCTTCCACTGACTTCAGTAGAAGATACTGGCACTCTCAGAAGATGGAAAGCTAAAATAATATTTCACTTGGATGAATTTCTGTGTTTCAGATCTAGCGAACTGCGTTTGAAGTTATTTTCACTAATAACATCAAATCACAATGTCTGTTATGATATAAATTTTCATTGCCCTTCGCTATTACAATACTGCAGAAATCAACAGTCATTTGCAAACACTCTGTACAGAATACCACCTTATTATACAACAGTGGTATATATCAGTTTGACTAGCAGAGCCAATAATTGCTAAATATTTATTTTTGCAGAGAACAATCCACTGTGGTGACACATGTAAAATCCTTGTAATAATAAGCTAGGTTGGATGGGCCTCTTTGCACTACTTTAGCCAACCCACTCCAAATCACACTTTCCAAGGGTGTCTAGAGTGCAACTGAGCAGTTCACTGCCCCTCTCCCTCTAATCTTCTTAGAAAGTAACCATGCCACTTGCAGAATGGTCTTTGGAATTAACAGACTAGAACCAGGACCAGTTGGGATCGAGCAATCAGTATTTTCCAGCTCTTAAGGACAAGAAAAAAAATGAAAACATATGCCCTTTAAATCAACTAATCTCTCCTCCACCTTGGACTCAGGGAAAAAAACCCCAACCTAATAATCTAATCGCTATTCCTGTTCTCTCACCATCACCCCTTCCCAACTATAGTCTCAGGCCTCTTGCTTTTAAAAATAGTCTAAAACCTGTCAAATTATTCTGTCATGATGAGACATACTCATCATTGCAGAGCTAGAAAAATTCTTATTTCAAAGGACAACTGGGGTTTTGTACTAGGAAAATCAGGTAAACAGATTTAAATTGTTTTCTAAACAAAGAGCTAAATCCCCCAAGCAGTATTAGAAGATTCAGCAGTTCTTACTTCTACAGCTCTACTTTGAGCTGCTGCAAGTAAGAATTTAGGCCTAAAACCTTTTATCTTAGCTTTGGCCTTCTAGTGAAAATTCCTTGTTGAACTGCGCAAGCAAGGAGATAATTAAGTCATTTGCTTAAAGCTGTCAGGCTGGACAATAGCCCACCTTCCTCACCATTCTCACTGCCAGCTCAGGCCAGTTTCAGCAACTTTTTTTTTTTTTTAAAGGAAAGAAACGCTCAGCTTATTTGAAAACAAAATTCATAGGTGTTCTTGCACAGCATTGCCATCATGGCTTTCATTTCCAAACTGAAAATTAGGCTAACCTTTAAATGTTCCTGCATTGCTTGGCAGACAAAACAAACATGACAAAAAAAATACTTTTTCTAATTTTAGAAGCATCCAAATCTGATATATGCCAGATAACCGACACATGCTATTTTCCTGAGTCACAAACATGTGGCATCTTGCTGCTCTGGCTTTCACACACCGAGGCTGAGGGATGATGGAATACGTCTGCTTGTGGCAGTAATAGCCTGGTACTCTTAGCAACATTTGGCGAACTGTGACCCTTTGCTTACATCAGGCTGGATCAATACAGCCATTATCAAGGGACATAAACAGAATACAAAGCTGTCTCTGTTGCATGAGTTAACTGCAGCAAGAGGAGAACATCCAACTCCTGAAGGGCAGACTCACCAACTAAGCACAAGCAATAATGTTTCCATAGACTACAAGTCATCAGGGAGGATTAAATCTACCCATGCTGAGATTTAGTTCTACAGTGAGTACCCTTTTTGGGGGAAACCACCACAAATTCCCTAGCGGAAGGCCAATACTAAGATGAAGGCGGTTTATTTAAAAAAAATACAAACCAACAGATTAGCTGAACTCAGAACAGAAAAAGATTATTCTTGACGTATATCTAAGTAAAGAGCCTTCAAATAGCAGTCCGCTGATGGGGTATGTTCCAGAAGTCACTACATTTTGGTAGGACATAAACTGATTCCTAACTTGCATTTAAACTATGGAACTTTGGATTTAAGATATAATGAGACAGGACAGGATCCTATTTCAGAAGGTGCTTTTGAAAATCCAAACCTAAATGCAAGATATTCTCACAGTTAGAAAATTATCTTTTAGAGGACAGTCTATAACTAAAAACATTTAAAGTAACAACCTATTTAAACGATAAAAAGGTAACTTTAGTAGCATTACATTTTCTGCAGTGTTATTAATTGAGCAAAAGCATCAAAACCACCAAAAAACCCCACTGAATTTCATACATCAACACATAAAAAGGGTAAACCAGGCCAAAATGCCAGGATGGAGGAGGGAGCAAAGCTGTACTTGCTTTACAAACTTTGCATGCAAATTATTTTGCAGAGCTCCCTTTTCAGCAAGATTAAGTACATCGTTCACTTCTCCTCCCTACTGCAAACTCTCCATGGTGTGCGTTCTTCTTAACTTCGATTTTGCTGTTTACGCTCAGGCAACACTCTGTTTCTCCCAGAAATACATTTATGTGAACCAAGGGTTATCAGTCCTCATAATGTGATCCTTCCTCTTCTTCTTACCATGTTTTGAGAAATAGTGAAAGAATTATCAGCATTGTCTCTAAAGGAGTCACCCTGGAACATGAGCAACCCCACCAAAAATGTAGGAGGCAGCTCACACGTTGGAGTACCCCCGGCATTCTGCAGACTCAGGCAGACTTGTCGCAGAAGCATGTTCAGATTCTGCAGCTCAGGCCGTCAAAGTGACCCAGCTCAGTAATCCTGCTCTGCACTGCAGTTTCCTATATGTCAGTTCCCAGAAGGTAGATATACTGAAGAAAAAAGGAAACCATTTGTTTAAAAAAGTAGAAAAAAAGAATTAAAAAATGAGATGAGCTTAACAACCTTACCAGCACAGGGATGGGGTTTTGAAGATATTTGGAGAAAGATTTGATATTCCAGATGCTCTTGCAGATGCTCTAGTGAGATAAACCCTCTAAGCTCTTTTACATCAGTCATTCTCTCTTTAACAGCTAAGCCACCAGAAGTTGGGGGGAGCTCAGACTTTAATGCCCATTTAGGAAAACCATGATGGATGATATTTAGTACTTTGTAAGTCAGACTAGATTATAACAGTGATTCCTGTCTGGTTTTAAAAATCTATTGATCCACTGGTGTCAGCACTGCAGAAGACAGGAAGTAGAAGCTTTCAAAATACTTATAAGATGGAGACTATTGCTAACTTTGATGCTGTAAAATTCTGACATCATGATGTATCTCCTGACAAGAAGAAAATTAAACTTCTGCTAATTAATATATTAATTTTAATTGCATTTTTCACAAGGCATATAGCAACCAGATTCTTAAAAGATCACTGAATGCATCCATATAGGAAACAACAATCGATTATGTTAACTCTGACTTGAAAGAGTTAAGCTACTAATGTAGTTTTCTTGTCTGAGGAACCTTTCCAGCAGTTTTGCATATAGTGGTCCTCTGGGTTTGGGATAGTTTCTGAACATATACTAGTGAAGGTAGTCAGCAGAAAAGCTTTAACAATAATAGGAATTAAGTCTTGTTCCAGTGCAGCTTGAGCAACACTATGAATAGGTCACATACATCGTGAAAACCAGCCATGAAATATAAGAACTTGCAGCCATCCAGCGAATGATTAATGATTCAAATAAGCAATCTCTTTGCATAATAGCACTTAGGGAACATTATAGACACAGACCCCATTCAACAGCTTAAACTGGGCTCTAGATCAAGAAAACATATGCAAAACTGCAGTGTTGCTGCCTGCAAAATCCAGCTAGTAATACTACAGGCATTAAGCTATTTTCGACACCTGTGACTCTAGAAGTGCAGGTTTTCAGGTTTAAGAAAAACAGTAACTCTGCAAGCAGCTCTGCTTCATCATAATTCTCATAGGACGAGTTTTCAAAAAGGCAAAGATCCTGGCAACTTGAAATCATAAAGGATCTCTTTTATACTTTTCAAAAGAGCAATAGTATTATTCGTTCAGCTCTAGTCATCCACTCTGTAACTAAAGCCTATCTGCCTAAAATATCCTCACTGGATCCATTAGTTACTATACCTTTCTTTAAGCTCTTAGGCAGCTGCTGTGTTCTCACAGGATTCCTGTTCTAGGCCCAGGCTTTGGATGACACAGTGAAACAGGCACAAAATGAAAATAAGCAGTGGAGAATCCTATCTACAGGATTATTTGGGATTACTATTTTGGAATGAGCTATGCCATGAAATCAAGGGACCTAACCTATACCTTTGTGTAGCGTCATACATACAACATAAGGGCCTCCATTGAGGATAATTCTCTTTTATCTAGGGAAATTATATAGTTTGTAGGCTTTCCTCTTCCCATTGAAAAATACAGTTTCACTTCTTTTTTTGGCAATTTAGCGATACTGTATGGCACTGCATACTACAGCCACCAAGGTTCAGGTAGCCTCAAGCACCATAATTACAGGAATGCAGAGGTACACAGGATAATCAGAAGGGAAGAACAGAGCTTTCTTTTAGGCAGAACAACTGTTATTTGTCCATAAACCTGATAGTGCCAATCCAACCATCATACAGCCACCCCCTTCTACTTTATTCAGGGGGATGCAGGAGTTCATACAAGAGCAGCCGTACAGAGATCCCTGGACGTGGGCAGCACAGGATGTTTAAGAAAACAATGCAAGTAAAATAACAAATATGAACAACGCTTCCCCAAGTAATAACATCCCTATATTTGGCAGCTTCTTGATGTCCCAACTCCGGGGATGGCATTAATAGCCTTTGACAGATTACTTCCTGTTTCTGTGGTNTTTATCCCTCCTCAGATATCTCTCCTCCTAGCTGAAGGACATATGCTATATAAAATTTTGTCATACACAAATAATTTCAAACTTCTTGTCTTCTTTCTTCTTTACCCTTCTCTAGAAAATCTTTATTCAGTTATTTGTGAGATAAGGTTGTCAGAATCATACACATTTCCCAAGATACAGGTAAACATATGAAGTACCATAGTGATGAATCTAACACAGTCTGTGCTTTTTTGAACACACCTGATCATTGATAGGGTGTTTTGAAAGCCATCTCACAAGTTTCTTTCCCAAGCTGTATTATATTACAAACTGGCACCGGACTTTCTGTTGTCTGCTTCTTAGACTTGACTTCCCTCACTCTTCCTCACAAAGACAACTGTCTTTGCATTTACTGACACTGGACTTCATCTGCCATTTTATCACACAGTATCATCTTACTGTGGTGCAACTTTGACTGCATGAAATAATTGTATACCATCAGAAAAATCCATTTGTTCTTTTTTCTGAATAATTTATGAATGTATGAATAAAACCAAGCAATCTGCACATGTAACTTTCACCCAATGTGAAAACTCATTTTTAACTTCATTTTTGTTTAATCCTAAAGAAGGATGCCCATGTTACCCAATGACAACTTGGATTCTTAATTTCTTTAAAATAATTTGGTTAGCAACTTTTCCAAAGCTTTTCAGAAATTCAAAATATGCAATAGGTAGTGGATTGCCTTTATCTTCATGTCTGTCAATTCCTCCAAAAAAGGCTAACAGATGTATGAGGTACAAATTCCTCTTCCAAAATGATACATACCATTAAACCACTGTTATCCATGATATCTGACTTGTCCCTTACAAAGAGCAGCTCTANATCTGACTTGTCCCTTACAAAGAGCAGCTCTAATTTGGGAATTCCCTCTAGGCTCCTCATAGTGAACACCAAAGCAAATAATTCATTTAGCTTTTCTGCAAACACCTTATTTTCCTTGAGCACTTCTTTTACATCTTGATCATCTATCAACCTTATAGACCTTCAGGCAGGCTTCTTGCTTCTGATGTGTTTGAAAAAGTTTTTATTATTAGGTTTTATGCCTTTAGCAAGTTATTCTTCAAAATTGTTTTTGTCCTCTATTATTATGGTTTTGCATTTAATTTGCCAGAGTGTACTGGGTTTTTTCCTTTAGTTCATTTGGGCAAGACTTCAAAGGGTGTCCTTTTAATGCTAATGGCCTTCTTCAGTCTAATAATCCCCTTTGCTAACTTCTCATGTGACCTTTTATAAAGTTGTAGAGTTTTTCAAATGGGGTAGTACTCTGTAATGGTAAAGCTGCAAATATGCATTCCTACAATGGTGATTTTATATAGCTGCCATGTCACCTGCAAATGTTATTTTGTTCTGGTTTGCCCTTTTTGTTACCGCTTTTAGTTTTCTTTTCCATTTTATATTGGCCCCCTTTCAGAAGTGTGTGCCAATCTAAGGACTTTTTGGCTTTTGTACTCCACCAGGAATGACGAATTTGAGCATGTTTATATTTATTATTACAGAATGATTCTTTGATAGGTACATCTTCAATCAAGACTTAATCCTTGCTCAGGGATAAATGAAAAATCTAGTCTTCTCCTTTGGGCTCTTTGATTTCTTGCTTCAAGAAGATGTCATTTTTAAAGTGTACAAATGCAGTTTCTACATCACCTTTAATCATGACACTTAATCAGTCCCCATCATTACATTATTTGAGTCCTCATTTCTTCTTTGGTAATTCTGAGCATGACATTATAAAGATGCTTACTGTTGTCATCCTATTTTGGCATGAAATTTACTGCATAGAGGTTGTGAGGTTGTTCAGTACTT
>VYZV01010874.1:0-17322 GCA_013401275.1 Pandion haliaetus
CTAAATTTTGACATGGCCATCACAAAGTCATCATGCATGATATTAATGTTGATGAGTGGTGAGTCATATGTCAGAAGGCCACTTAAGTTCTCTTTGCAGGACAAATTCAGGTGAGTGAGAGTCCTAACTAGGCAAAGTTGTGCAGAAGCCAGCAAAGGCACCCCTTTACTCAAGACTGTCCTTCCACATTTTCACTCCAACCTGCACGGACAGCAGATACTTTGTTCTAGTATGCTTTTTATCTGCTCAGNNNNTGCTTTTTATCTGCTCAGCCATTTGACTGAATATGATTGACCTCACTACAACCCGTGGAGAGTAACAAGATTCAAAAGGAAACCACTGTGACAGGGAAATGGCCCAATTATGCTGAGCCTAGCTTTTTCCCTGGCAAAACAGATTCAAAGCGTAACACATCAAGACACAGAAGGAAGCAGGCACC
Organism: Pandion haliaetus; assembly: GCA_013401275.1. Taxonomy (NCBI): domain Eukaryota; kingdom Metazoa; phylum Chordata; class Aves; order Accipitriformes; family Pandionidae; genus Pandion; species Pandion haliaetus. The sequence goes on from VYZV01010874.1 coordinate 440, forward strand.
CAGTGATTGCTGTCAAAGGAGGGGAACAAAAAGATGGCAATTATTTTAATCATCTTCCAAGAGGTGGCAATAATGTTTCTTATAATTGCAAAGAGAAGCAGAAATGTCAATAGTTCCAACCAGCCTTTCTTTCTGAATGGAGCCTGAATCAGCTCTTGATTTAGGCTATTGAAGCATCAACTATTTCCCATTAAACTATACTTGGGTCAGTCTGCTTTGGTCATACTCAGCTTAGACTGAAGTTGAGAGTGATAATTACAGTAAATTCACATCACTTTCCTGGGGTGAATTTGTTTCAATTTGTTGACAGTATTTTCCCATGTATGTTTCCTTATATTTCCCTATTATTGCTATAGTGATGATTGTTGTTGAAGTAGGTTTTTCTGATCTCCAGTCCATGGTTTTTTATCTTTAAACATAACAGAGGTTTATTTATACCAATATAATAAAATATAACAACAGGCTTGTTTTTAAACAAATACAGAAGCAGCCCGGTAAAACTAAATGACAGATGGCACAGCAATTACTAGTTCTTTTGTCCTTGTTTTCAATGGCACCTAGTGAGCAACAACTCAAGTTGGCAGTAGACCTTGTACTCCTCCGCCTCTATTCTGTGTGTGTGTGTACTGGGTAGGAATAGGGGTCGTCTTCTCTAAAATCTCACAGTTTGAAACTGGCATGGAAGCTAGTCATATACATTTTGAGGAATACTGGGCAGAATAAAATGTAGCAGTGAGGAAGAATGTAACTTGGTGCGATACTCTGCTTCAGGCTGGACATGGGAGCTTCACTGAAGGTTTGTGCACAATATGAGCTCTTTCATAAAGGATTCCAGGATCAGTAAATATCCTCCCTTCTATCATTTACACAACTACTGTGGCATTACAGGTGGCTTGATCCAAAAAGCTGATATAATACAAGTGTATGTAATGAAGTTGGCACACAACAGTGAATTTTAAACAGAGCTTGTCTCAGTCTCACAGTACCATGTGTAACCTGTTCTGGAGTTCCCAGCACGTCACTTCATATGTCATTTTGACAGTTCAGTGTGTCCCACCCCGAGTGCTTGACCTGAAAATGTAGACATGTTTCAGATGAAACAGAAGGTTAATTACAAAGGCTGAAGCCATTAATGAAGGCTATCAATTATTAATCAGTTGGTCCACTATTCTCTTTTCCCATATCCAAAAGTGTTTATAAGCCAGTGACAGGTTTTTAGGGGACATCTCTTAGCAACTGTATAACTCTGGTTGTATGATTAAACCCCACAAGCAAAGTAGGAAAACATCAAACACATTTTTAGGCAGGAGACTTCTAAGGAAAAATTCAAGGTGATGGAAGACAGAAGATGAAAATACTTCCCACTCCCCAAACCTTCCTGACCACTGCACTGCAGTGGGCTGTGGTCTTGGGTTTGAGTCACTGAGTGTTGCTGATAATGAAGCACCGAACCGAGGCACAGAAGATTTTTAGGTAGGGTTTGCATTTATGTTAAAAAAATTTACACCGCCACCTGATAAATTTTAAAGTAAATATATCAGTCAAAGCAATATATGCATCCAAAGACATAAAGGACCTGCCAGGTGTTCACCACAGAGAGGTATTTTTGAATAATCACAGACAACTTTGAAAGATGTCAGAATATTAGCAGGGAAAATTATGTTCGGAAAAGGAAAGCAGAGCTCCTATTAATTGTTCTTGTATATGTGAAATTTATTTCCCTTGCAAAATAAATCCATCATTGAAGAAAAATGTTTAATTAAGAAATATTAATAGAAACATGCCTTTTCAACAATTTATATTAAGATTTTATTACCACGTTAAAGATGAAAGCCTACTGAGTTGTGAAATCATTACTTATATGAAGTGGTAAAATCCTCATCACTTGTTAACCGTAGAGTAAGGGAAAAAGACTTGGAAAATGCAATACAGAATCTGTCTTGAGAGGAAATTATTATTACCTTGGTCTTTTCCTACTCCAGCATTCTTCATTACTGCTAGATGCACAGTATCTTTCAGTTGCCATTTTTCAAAACTTCAAGATGCTTTTCATCTCATTTGGGTTATTGTTTGCAGCATTATAAATAAATTTTAACTTCTAACTTTAATGTTTATAAGCTTGTTTTATGTAACATCACATACTGTAGTAGCCATTTTCCAATAAACTGGTATACGATATTGTCATGAATTGGCAAAATGACATCATATTACTCACCTCTGAGGTCATTAAAAAATAATCTAAGCCTACCTAAACAAAAAACCCTATTGAATGGGCATTATTAAGCTTTCTACTTCAGAAAAAATCTGTTCCTTTTTGCATCAGAAATTTAGAGAACAAACTTTATTTTAAATAATACTCTGCATGTTCTAATCTTCAGCTTTTATTCTCAGGAGACAACTTTCCTTGAGGTAATTCCACTGCTTGATTTTTCAGTGTAGGCTATAGACCATTGTCCAAGTCAAAGGCTTAGAGAAATTTTACAGAAGATACCCAACCATCATATTAATCTTGTACCCCTACATTCCACTTTGAATAAGCTATTGCTTGCATATAATTTTCTGCTGACCTTTGGCACTGGTTTACACCTCAATTCCTCTTTGTATAAAGTTTCGGGAAGGCCTAGACCATTTTAGATATTAACTTGCACTTCCTTGGTGGATCTTTGAGAAATGCCCATTTCATCCTCATTCCAAATGGAACCACACTGTCCCCTCACCCCCATATGTTGAAGACTATGCTCCCTTCATCTCTACTAATCCATACTTTGTCATGGTTTGGCACCCCTTCAATGATGCCACGTGTCATGTCAGTAAGCTCCCAAGGCCTAAAGGAATTCCCCAGCACTCCAAATGTGGGGGCAGAAACTGACAATATGTTTGCACACACGAGTACACTACGTTCAGAAGCATGGGCTAAAATTATATGATATGATATGATATGACATGATATGATATGATATGCTTCTTCATGCTGGTCTTATCCATGCTTAGGTAATTGTGTCAGTCAAACAAAGGACATAAGTATCAGAGAAATCCAACAACAAAAACTAGCAGGGTTGTGAGATTTTATCATTACAAACCTTCGGACCTTAAAATTCTCAAAAGAATAGTCTGTTTCTATCAAGAATAATCAAAGCGCTTTCAGAAAAGTCAGACAACAGTTGTTTATATCAGTACAATAAAGCACCTTTTTACCTTGAAACACTAGTCCTTCCATACTTTGAAAATTAATTCCAGGTCCTGTGAGGGTTTCTAGATTCTTTTAAACCACTAAACGAGTATAGTTATATTCCATGGCTTCATCTAAATTTGCCTAAAACCTAAGAGGCAGTTTGCTGTTCTTTCTTACAACCGCACATTTCCAAGTGCACCATCCATACTCTATTAACAAACAGCTCTGACATGGGAAGGGAGGCAGGATGCACAGATCATAAGCAGCAGCACAAACCTGGCCAGCATGAGATGCAAGGATGAACCTCTGAAGACTAAATTTACTGTCTTTAAGGCAGACACCTTTAGCTATCTTGACCCATTTCCATCCTCGTTTTAAAAGAAGAACTTTTAGATTCAAAGCACTCTTTAGGGTCAAATTTAGCCATGTCATATGGGGCAGGCTCAGGTTTACCAACAGAAGAATCGAAGGAGTTTTACTCTCCCATTTGCACAAAACTCTAGTGCTAATGCTTCGTGGTGGCTTGGACCTAGCTGGCAGCCAAAATCCCACCCAGCCGCTTGCTCACTCTCCTTACTAGTTTGTCCTCCTTTCTGCTGAAGAGAACAGGGGCAAGAAGGCTCGTGGGTCAAGACAAAGACAGGGACATCACTTACCAATTACTGTTGCAGGCAAAACAGATTCAGCTTGGGGAAATGAATTTATTACCAGTTAATACATATTTATTTATTTACTGTTTTGGTTAGCGGGAAACAAAAAAACAAACAATAAAACATAGGGAAAACACTTCTCCTCTCCCTTTCCTAGGCTCAACTCCACTCCTTCACTGCAGACTCCTCTCCTCCCCCCTTGCTATCACCACAAGTTACACTCAGTCCCCTCAGTGAGGCAACAAATGTACAAGGGGTGAAGGGGGCCATTACGGTCAGCACACAGTGCTTTCTCTCTGCTGCTCCTTCCTTCTTACACTTTCCCTCCGCTCCAGCACAGGCTCTCCACAAGCCAGTTCCTTTGGGAATATCCATCTGCTCCAGCATGCTGCACAGGCTGTAGTGGATACCTGCTGTGCCATGAAGCACCTCCTCCTTCTCCTCTCACCTTGGTGTTACCTCCACTGTTTGTCATCCTTTCCCCCATTCCTCCTCTTGCCATTTTCTGCCCTTTCTTGAATATGCTTTCACAGACACCACCAGCTTGGCTGATGGGCTCAGCTGTGCCCTGTGGTGGGTCCATTTTGGAGCCAGCTGAGTCTGGCACGGGGCAGCCCCTGGTCTTGTCCCTCAGAGGCCACCCTGCAGCCACCACCTTGCCATTTACACCCAATACATGGTTTTATATATATGATACGATACAATCAGATTACTGCACAGACCTCTCTCTTGCTTCTTCCAGTGGCATTTAAACAAGCTGCATTCACATCTCTGGATATACCACATTTGCAGCAGATTAATTTACTTTTGCAGAGAACTGCTCACTTATGCTAGAATTTGTAATGCTTCCCATCATCTCTGGACCTAATTTTGGACCCAACAGTGCAGTTTGACAGTGAAAGGGACCACAGGCTCTTTAGTCCAGGCAATATAAACCAAAAGTCCCAAATTATGCAGGGCGTAATTTTCTTTGTTGTCATTTTAAACAAGCGACAAGAGCAACTATTCTCCCTTTTACTCTTCCATTTAGCAAAAATATATTTCAAGTGCAGATAGGCAATGCCACTCGGTGTCACACTTGATAAAGACAGAAAGCAACAATCCTACCAGTGAGCAGAGCCCTGCAGATGAACTCATCCTGCCCTGTATTTGCCTGGATTCAGGAACTTATCACCTATTCCAATAGGCAGAAAGCACAAAGAACTTGTTCTAGTTGCACTACAGTCCAAAAACCACATAATCTTTAAAAATTAATGACTTCTTAAAAGGCACTGAACAATGCTCAGTAGCAAAAGCTTTGAGCTCTTTGACTAGCTCAAATGCATTCTTTGGACCTGGCCTTGCTCAGGTGATATGAGTGACATTGATACACTTACTGTATCAGCAGTTTTGGGAAAGGAGCAACGCAACTCATTCTCCTAGGAAAAGGGTGGCTTTTGACACAGGAGTGCAAATGTGAAGAGCAAGAAGTTTCTGCAAGAAGCTAAATTATTTTTTTCCTTTGGTGTCCAAGGAACCAGCAACTATCCAGTGACTATCATCAGTGCTGAGCATCACATTCATAGGTAGCTCCAAATCAGGAACTTTTTTCAGTGAGCACTGGGCAACATGCATCTTGAGCCAAATTCTAGCACACCTCCATGAATGCTAGTGAACGGATTGTGCACTCATAATACCTCTGTGGAAATAAAAATTTGTCTCAACAGTAACAACCTTGATATATTTAAAAGTCATTTAAAAACTAGAATTTGCCACTTTTGCTCAAAACAATGTTTTATTCAAAGAAGAAAGAAATGAGAATCAGGCACCATGTACATCTCTCTGTAGCAATATCAAGAAGTCTACTGGATTATCATCACTTTGGTCACAATGATGTGTGTCAGATTAAGACCAGGAGTTACCCGGAGAACAATACTGAAAGCACTATACAATAAATAAATTAAGTGGGCAAAACTTCACATTACTCCTTTTTGCCTATTTCTACATTTTTAAAGGCAAAACACTCTTTCCCTGTGCCTCTGTAAAGCTCTCATTTTCCTAGATATTACTTCTTTTCACAGCCAGTTTTGTAATTTAAGTTTTTCATTAAGGAAATTAAGTGAGTCTGCTAACAAATAGCTCTTGTGAGAGGAGGGAGATAGGAGTAGGGCAAGCAGGAAATGCATTGTGCAACTGGATCAAGGGATGTTAAGACATGGCTGAAGTAGATCAATATTGGGTGCAGTGCTTCAAAATTGTGTGCAACAAGGTATTGCCCTCTGTCCCCAAAGAGCAGCAATCATCCTTCAGTGCAGCTGCTCACATTACAAGTGATGTCTTTTCAATTAACTCAAAGGCCAGATTTAACATTTTCTATTCACAAGTTCACAAGCCTATTAATAACCATCTTGGGAATCACTGCAAGGCTCCAGACTACATATCACATGATGTCCTCTCTGATACAGATTTTAAACTAAGCCAACATGTCACCTAATGTGTCAAAATTCTTATTTCCTAGATTGACAATAGGAAAACAGAGGACAGCCCCTCTCCCTTCTAAGACAGGATTATCATTTAATACCAGCTGCCACTGAAATCTGGAAAAATATGAGTGTTCAGAGAAAAGAATTCCATATACAAAGTCTTGAAGTTATGATGACCACCACCACACTGGAAGGGAACTTAACGCCTTTGATTGAGAATGCATCCTTCAAACTGATCACACTACTGCTGTAAAAGGATTTTGAAGCAAATGTGGTTGGATGACATCTGTGTGCAGATGCACTGAGCTGGGTCTGCACAGCCAACCAAGCTCAGAACCAAACGTATGGTACAAAAGATACCCAACGTAGCTTCCAAAGACCCAACTGGGGTCTACAACAAAGTAGCAATGCTTATCTGGTGCTGCAGCTGAGTGAATAAATCCCCCTGAACATAGCTGAACATTAAGGTGCAGATGCAGTGAAACCTGCTGGCAGCCGCAACTTGTGGACTTGTATGTTTGAATTTGCATTAGCCCTGGAATATCTTCATGATGTCCCACTGAGCTACACAGATAGCCCAGAAGAGCCTGGGAGGACTGGGAGGGAGTTGCTGACACAAAGCACAGGCAACACAATTCTCTGCAAATGCAGCTGACAGATAAACATCAAAACCAGAGGGGAGCTGAAGGACAACATGGGCACAAGACAAATGGAGGTTAAACTGACATATATGAATATGTGTAGATTGGAAAATAAGTTAAACTTTAAAATCATAGGAAAAAATTGATTTTAGAACAGCATTTCAAGTGAAATAGCAGAAGCAGAAACCCAGAGGGATGAGGTTGATTTCGTAAAGCCAGAAAAGAGGAAGCGATGGTGAAACTGCCTGTGAGGGTAGGGGACTGGACTTGATGACATAGATAGTCTCCTCCCTGTCCTGTGCTCCTAAATTAAGATGCACAGCCAGCAACCCTAAAAACCTCATCCATTTGTGAAGCTCCAAAACTAAACAATGATGCTTCCCATCAGAAAGCAAGCACATTTGTTACACAGGAAACAAATTCTGATCAGAACACAAACCAATGAAGATTTTTAAATCAGTTTCAAGCAAAACAGTTTTCTAACATGTAAGACAGTCTGAACTACATGTTTTTTTCCTACAGACTCAAATCAAAATGGAGTTCATCTCATTTGAAAAAAAAAATGAGGTAATTAACAGTAACCACTGTAGAAGGACTATATTTAATTGGGCTCCCTGCAAGTTAAGATTTAATGAAATATAAATGAGAAACCACAACCTCCTTCCCTTCTCCACAGAAACACAGAGAAGACAAGAATATGGTGCAAGGGCACAACAGTAAGAACTACATTTCTGCATTAAAAGAAACAGAGAAGACTCACACATATGAGGACGTAAGTTCTTAAAAGTAATAAATACAGGAAGAAAATTATCCAGTCTCACAACCAGACAGAATCAGTACAGTTAGATGTTAACACATCACAGGAAAATCCTTCCAGTGTAACAGAACAATGGACTAAATTCCTCTTGTAAAAACTCTTCTGAAACTGTAATGGTGCAAAATCAAGTCTTAGCAGTGATTAAATGTAATAGTTCTGTAAAACTGTTATCTGCAGAAAGGTGCTGACAGGCACACACTCCCTGGGATGTTGAATGCTGTGGTGTATAAGCTTACACACTCAACACGATCAGACTTCCTTCTTGATATGACCCTTCCTGCCCAACTCTTCAGTACATTTGTACACCACCACGCAGAACACAGCACCCAAAGGGAACCCTACCTCTCCTTGACACCCCCCTAGTTGCATAGCTTAAATACCTTTCAGCAAGTCCAATTTTTTTTCCACATGTTGCACAGCTCATTATGCAAGCAATCCAGTTGGCTACTATTGAAAGGTTGTATTAACCTCTCCATTCTGTTGTGGAGATACATTTACTTCACTCTGTAATGCTGCAGCATGTGTTGCCCACTTGAATTATACCAAAGATCATTGCCCGTTCATTGAGGGCCTAGTTTCTCTAAATGTATTTGAGATAAAATATAATGTGTATGAAAGGATAACCTGCAGATAACAAGAATGTTTGTAAAAATTAACAATGCACCCAAAGACACCGACTAGATCTTTTCCCTTTAAACAAGTGGGAAATGCCTGCAAAGAGAGGATCTCATTCCTATCACTAGTTAAAATAGTATACTAGAAGCATGACATGGTTCCCTACAGAACTGATTAATCCCACCATCTCTTTAAGGCTGAGCAGCATCATCCTAAAGGGTTTTACAGGATCCAAAACCTGAAATCCTGTATGTGGTACTGGCTTTCAGATGAGATTGTCTGAAAATAAAAAAATAAGAGAGAGACATGGTAAGATAGCAAAGGAAGCCTGAGTCAGTATAAGATACTTTGCTTTGTCATGCTTAATGATTTCTATTACCTAGCTTCCAGAAACCACACTCCTGACATCAGTAATTGACAAGAATAAAGAACAAGCTAAAACAGGGGCTGTGTGCACTGAAAGTAAATTTGGACAATCAGAGATAGTAATATCAGGTATAGGCAAAAACATGCTCAGCTGATGCTTTACACTGGCCCAAATTATACCAGTTATATGAGACAGTCAGGGTCTTTCTGTAGGCTGCAAATTGCTTAAACAAAGCACCAGGAATTTAAATGTAGCAGAAAAAAGGTACGCCAAGATATTTAAGAGAGCTTTCACACTACATAAGCTTTACTTCAACTGGGTTTCAGACTGTGTGTTTGCAGTCTCCCCCAAGCCACTTCTTTTACATAAGGAGATGGAAGAGGAAAATGCCTGTATCATGTATTTAACATAAAACCCTTTCAAAGCAGCAGGACGCTTTCAGTTCAGTCATGCCTTATGTACTGAAAGGTTAACTAACAGGAGAAGCTTATTAGCACAAATAATACCCCTTCAGTCTTGATCCCAACAACACACAAGCTAAGCAAGTCCAGGCCCCATCAGCATTTAAATGGAGAGAAAAAACAAGCAACAACAACAAAAACACCACACACCACCTGCTGCTGTAAAATTGATCCTCAGATGTAGTGGGCAATAGCAGGAGATGTCGGCAACAGCAGCTTTCCAAGGGCACTACCCTCCCCTAGCTGTTGGTATTGAACCACTCTCTCAGGATGGAGAAGGAAGCAGTGTGAAGCCTTCTGATTTAAGAAAAGATGAACATTCAGAGCCAGCCAGCTCCATTTCTGAGGCAACAGCTCTAGTTACATCATTTAATCTCCAAGGCCTCAATTTTCTCATTCTATAAGGATGTTCACGTATAACTTTCAAAGAGATATTGTGATCTATTCTGATTGTACAGCTGTTTTAAATGCGTATGTAAGTTTTAGGCATTATAATAACTGTCAAGACAATGTTTGCAAATAAGAACTGTGCCCTTTTCTTAAAAACTTATGGTCAGAGAAACTCACAAGAACTTGGATGTTAGAGTTCTAGCCAAACTCCAGTTCAATGGACTTTCTCCTCAAAATTGTCTCTGCAGTGTCCTGGCAGTATAGGAAAAAGCAGCATTGCCTTTTATTTCCCATGTAAAACTGTGCAGGACTAGTCTTTCATGTTCTCTAGAACAGCTGATTTTCATCACAGTCAGCTGTGTATCAGTGATCAAGTCATCTTTCCCCTGCACTGAGTTTTGAAATCCTCTAAAATTAAAGTCATAGTGCAAACAATGTGTAACATTGTTTGGATTAGATCAAGTTTATATTTTTCTAGTAAGATTCAATAATATGTTCCTGTTTAAGATGTTCTTCCTAGAGGCTTAATAGAGAAACAATTCATTTTGCTGTAGCTGATGTAGTACCAAACAGTTGTTAACCTTTGATGAGAAGGTTACATCAGATACCAAGCTGGGGTAAATTAAACTGACAATTGCCCTTGTGTAATTGCTTTTGAGTAGTACTCAGTATGTCTGAATGTGCAGTGAGTTATTATCGTACCCTGCTGCTATCCATTAACATGAAGATCAAGAATTGAATTTTATTTTACTTTTTTGATGCAACCATAGAGAAGGTGATAAAGGCTTTAATTACAAACAGATTTAATTTAGAATCTATTAGTGCAATTTATCCAAGCATACAGAAGTAAGATGGGTTGGTCTGAACAAGCTTGTAAGTTCGTTGCTTCTTGTAAAGGACAAAAATCTATATTGACAATTGTTAAGAGTCACTCCTTAGTATTTAGTATTAAAAAAAAAAAAAGAAAAATCTAAATTTTCTGAGCATCAAAAAAAAGTCCCAGTATTTCCTCATTTACTCACTCCCTGACAAGACTGTGTGACAAAATGTGAAAGTCCCATTTATTAGTTCTGAAATACTAAGAGGAAGTACTGCCAAACAGTAAAGGCTATTCAGCTCAAGTTTTACTGAAATTATGATATATAATATAGCCCTAGATTACATATTCTACATAAACATTATAGTCGCAAGACAGAGTAAAATAAATACTAAGCAAAGCACAGTATTTGTTTATACAGTGTGCAAGAACAAGCAATAACATAACACTGATTGCCATATAGGGTGGTGTTTCGATAGATACTGTGAGATACTCTGAGATCATTTAACAGCAAATAACAATGCATAGAACCACAATAAATCCCAAAACAAACCTTCACAAATGAAACAAGTTTCAAGCTCCAGTATGTATATATTTAGGGATGAATCTCTCTCATAAGCTAAGCTCATTAAGACTTCTGCTTCTAATTAGGAGTGTATTTCTTATCTCTGCACTTACACTGAAGTACTAGGGTCTGACTTTGCAAGATGTACAACACTAAAACGGGCAGGTGTGTGTTCTGATCATCTTGGTAGAAGTCTAATTCCTTGATGACACAGCAAAGTGCTCTCTTTTTTAAATCAGCAAAAGTAGTGTATTTAGTTACGTATATCTTTAAGCCAGCTTTCACAAAATTACTCATGTAACTTCCCATTGATTCTTCCTCCATCTCCTCCAGGTCTTAATTTTCACCCTACGTTGTCCAGCTGAACCCAGCTGTTGCGCAGAGCCAAAGCCCAAAGATTATTTTCAGATCTGTGACTCTAATCAGGCTAACTTGTGGTCCAACTGGCAATTTTACCATTCATGCTAACATTGCCCTATCAGCTCTTTCTTCCATATCTCTAATCAGCATCACAACCTTCAATAACAACAGCGAAAGCACTAGGATCTATGCACAAACTGTCACTGAGTGAGGAGTTAATGAATCCCTGTATCAAAGCGCTGAGCTTCCATGCTGCCTGAATGGAGCTAGGGATCTAAAATCCATCATCTTTAGCCACAGGATATCAGCGTGCTATTTCCCACACCGTTGCATTCAGCTATGTACATTCATTCATACACCTGGTACAGACACTGGCAACAAAGCAAGGACTGAAGCTCAAAAGGTCACTGAGATAACTTGATGGGGCATCATGCCAAATTGTGCCAGCTATAAACAGGCATGCTGGGATGAGAAGCTCCTTAACCTTCAAAGGTTTAGTCTCAACTCGTGATCTCCTACCACAGAGACTCTTTCCCAAGAGCTGGTAGATAAAAATAGATGGACCATTCCAATGCATTATGTGAACTAGTTCAAATGTATTCAATATGGATTTTTAACCACCTTTTCAAAATAAAAACAGAAGTAACAATAACACATTTTAAAGCTGGTTTGAAAACTGAAGGTCCATTTTCTTTCTTCAGAATAGTTTTCCTTTACTAATTCTTCTGTGCTCTAGGGAACAATAAATGCAGCATGCACAAACACATGGGACTTCATAGACCCAAAGATTTTAGAAAAGGACAGGAAAAGACTGAGGGCATTTTGGGACAGGATCCTTGAGTGTTTAAATAAAACACTTATGTTAAAAAAAAAAAAAAAATTATTAAAAAACAGGATCTTTGGCAATTTTACACCAGCTGACAAAACAGCCACTGATGTGCATACCTCAAATTTGAAGCTCATTCAGATACAGCCTTTCTCAGGCACAATAATGATGCTGAAGTCTCAAACATTTGCCATGTTTTTTTAATTCTATAAACCTGGCGTAACTAGCAGGCAGTTATCCTATGCTCCATTTTTTGTGTGGATGATCTGCATATAGTAGCCTCTTCATACATTAAGCATTTTCTAAGTACTTGGTCAGGAACAGAGGCCCTCTTCCAAGTAAAGACTGTGCATGACAGGTTGACCCTGCTCAGTACCTAAGCATCCACCCACCTGCTCATTCACTTACTCCACCCCAGTGAGATAGGGGAGAAAATCAGAAGGGCAAAGGTGAAAAAACTTGTGGATTGAGATAAAGACAGTTTAATAAGCGAAGCAAAGCCTCACTACTTCCACCAGCAGGCAGATGTTAAGCCACTTCCTGGTAAGCAGGGCCTCAAGACACCTAACTGTTACTTGGAAAGACACAGGCCATAACCACCAGCATCCCCTCTTCCTCTTCCTTTCCCTGCATTTTTATTGCTGAGTACAACATCTTATGGTATGGAATGTCCCTTTGGTCAATTTGGGTTAGCTGTCCTGGCCATGCTCCCTTCCAAAGTCTGGTGCACACCCAGCCTACTCACTGATTTCTGAATTTATTAAGGTTTGTCTTTTAACTTACAAATTAGCCTTTAGGGTAATTTTACCATCCCCAGTCAAATATCTCCAATAATAAACCATGCACGCTAAGCATGTTGTGATAGACATGAAAAAAAGCCAATTGCAATGTATACGAAGTACCAAGAAATTCATCCCTTCAGCATGCACCACAACTTGTTACACAGAGACTGCAAATAGATTTGCAACTCTCAGCGCAATGCCTGTTATGCCTTTGGATAGGCTTTTTGTGAAGGAAATATTTTTGTTATCCAAACTACCAATACATTGGTCTTCTGCTCACTTTCTTAGGTTTTGGTACTTAAATTACACATTAATCTTATTTTTTTCAGCTATTTCCCCCCTTGTCCAGAGAAGCCAGAATTCTGGGCAGTTTTCTGTCCTCTTGCAAACAAGTTCAAGTAATCTAAAAATTCACGTCATTAACTAGAAATTACTTTTCTGTATAAGGAAAAGTAGTATCTGACTGTATGCCTGCTGTTAATCTGCTTCAATGTTAACACAGATGCACTTAAATCATCTTCTTGTGAACAACATAAAGAAATAAGAGTGCGATTAAGATGCAAGCCTCAGCTGAAAATGACTGCCATCCTAAGCAAAAAGGGAGACATGACTTACAACTTACATTTATTAATATAAATAATTATAGAAAGGAGGTAAATGCTTGTGATGTGCTCTGTGAGATCCTCAGAACCCATTTGCAATGCAATGCTCAGTGTTTGTTAGAGAGTCTCCTAAGTCACCCATTGTTGCTAGGGGACAGTACTACCACCCCAATCCTCGTAGTGCCAGCACTCTGTCTGGCCCACGCAGCTAAGCAGAAACCTACTCTGTTGCACACAGTGGAGGTTCTGCTGGGGAGGCAGGATACTTTTTAAGGCACTGCAGTGTATGTATGTATGTGTCACATCTTAAATGAGGACTACATTGCCAATCCCCAGTTACCTTAAATAACATGCAACCTGAGTAATGTTAAAGGCATCCATAACTATTTAGTCATAACTTCAAGAATTGACAAACCACAGCTACAAATGATTATAAGATATACATATGAAGAAATGAAAGAGAGACTCTGCTGAATCTTCATACACTAACATTAAATCAGAACAATTTTCCCACCACCTCATCCAGCTCATATGCCATCTTGCCTGCATGGTTTCAAGTCTTCATGCGCATGTGAATCCTCAGGTTGCACCTATTAAAGACAGTATATTCAGAAGTCTCTGCTAAAGACCTTATCCCCAACAGAAAGCTACCTTCAGATAGTTTTTACATTCAGATTGCTTCTGTATGTTAATAATTACAGGAGACCTGCACAGTACCCCCTCAGGTAGGTTGCTAGATTTTGTCTTGGTGCAAAATATCTTTAGACAGTCTATTCTGTTAGATCTTCTAAGGATTCAGACAATATAATCTTCTGCTTGAAAGCTCATCCTAATTCCTTCCCCTTACCAGTAGGCAGTCTAGCCACTCTCATTCATTAGTTGTTCACTTCCTCAGCTAAATGTGTTACACAAGATGTTTACTGACTGGCTGGGTATAAGAGACAACAATTTCTTGCTTCAACAAAGAAGCCTCTGTCTCACTTCACCTGTTGGTGATCCACTGGCATGCTTCAGTACAAAACACCTTCCACTGAATATATATTCCATACCAATTTGTAGGGGCTCATAATGTATATAAACATAATTTGGTGAAATGTACACAGTTCTTTATCGTTTCTTGAATGAAATGAGACACATGACGGGCATTAAACACTTTGGAACTGATAATTGCTTATGGGATACTCATGCTTAACCACTTCTGGTATACTCTAAGAACTGTATCAAACTTAAAGACTTACTCTATACTGGTTTAAAGCCTGAAAAGGCAAGAATATCACTATTCTGAATGCTTATCAATGCAAACAAGATCAAGATATGGTGGACTGAAATTATTTGTAGTCACAAAAATTAAACTTGAACAAACTAAGAGTTTTATACAAAACCAAAAAAGGTCTAACATGGTGAAACACACTTTAAGAGAAAACTGTAACTGTAAAAACAGTAAATGCAGCTAAAAGAAGAAAAACACAAGATAGGAGACCGAAGCAGATCACCCACTTTTTTCATGGTTTATAGCCTCTGCAAAATAAAACAGACTAGTCTTAAGGAAATCCTCTTGTTTCTCCTTTCTTGGGTATAAAAATGTAACCCTTTTAATGCCCACTCTGAATTTGGCCTAAGAAAGGCTGAAATATTTTGCATCAAGATGATGTTGGTTATAGAAAAGTAAAACACAAACTGCTGTTGTATTTTGCATCCATTTATTATCTAATTCTAGCCCTTAAGATACTCAGTTTCATCACACACCTCTGTGGTTATCCTTCTCCTGATTCCAATTCTTCTACTGCTTCTATGTCTGCTCTGATGACAGGGCACTGCAGTTTTAGAGGGAGTTGCCAGGACACTTTGTACAGAGGGGCCAGAATTGTCTCTGCAACCATAAAACCCAAAACACAGACTTTGGCCAATCACAGTGTAACTGAAATAAATTTGGCAAAATGTACACATACATTTTCTTCCATTTGTACTCATCCTCATTTAGCAATGCCATCTCTAAGTCAGGGAAGACTTACTTTTTCTTATACTTATTGCTTAAGAGTCAGAATGTTCTACAACAATTCCTGTAGCCTTCAGTTGCAGCCTGGTGCTAAGTGATGGATCCCCATTAGCTTGAGCCTACTTATGCAAAACTCCCCAAATCACTAACATTTTTGCCTAAACCTAGAGTTTACTTTTTACACGAAATTCAGAAACTGGACCAGTCTCACACCATTCTCAACAGCTAGAGGTGAGATGACAGTTTACAATACACATCAAAATGAAAGACTGCAGAATAAACCAGCAGTGCATGTGGATGGGTGATTTCTCTCCATAATCATCACAAGAATGATAACCATCATCACCTACAGCTGTCTTCCTCTCCCCATTTGATCTCTATGAAGATTTCTGCATGTTGTAAATCACAAAATAGGTGTCGTAGTGTAAGTTGAATGAACATATAGAAACATTCAACCACAAACCTCATACATGTAGACTTTTAAGCATCCTTTGTGGAAGGCAATTTTCTGGTACAGGTTTGGACTTGGTGTTTTGAAAGAATTGTCAGGAAAAAAAAAAATTCATAAGGAGGGATTTGATGCTATAACACCACTCATTCCATGTGCTACAGTCTGTTCACACAAACACTTTGTGCTTCATATACAACATTGATCTGGATGGTATGCCATCCATTTTCACAGGGCTGCCTGTTTATACTTCACTGTAAATCAGGAGAGAAAATAGTTTCAGAGGCTGTAATTCTTGTCATATAAAACAGAAGCCTTAGTCAATAAATTTCCACAATATCTGAAAGACTCATAATTAAAAAATGAATCCAAACAACCATAGATTAAACAAGCAAATATGTAACTTGTTAACAAGGTATCTTTTTTTTTTTACTTTAAAGTTTACAAATAGAAAGAGATTATAATGAATACTTCAGAACACACATGCTATTAAAAAAGCAGGCAAACTACTAAAAAGTCTCCTTTAGCAGAGTACAAGCCACTTTTACAATCTTTAAAATAGTATCAGATCTTGATTAAACCATAGCCTATACTATGACTTTTGGATTAAACTTTAGTTTAGTGATGCACATTAGAAAGTAATGATCACCGGGTGGCTTTTGTCACCTGTTATCACCAACAGAACACCCAGAGAAGTGTGAGGAGGTCAGAATCCAGTAAATAGCATCCAAAATAAAGTCTGTGACTGGAATATCCAGAAGGGTCCCAGAAGAAGAGGCCTCCCAAATATTCATCCAGGAAAATCCCTGTCACTTTCATTATTATTATTAAATGTAATTGCTTCTGAAAAAGTCAAGATGCTAAATATACATAAAATAAATTACATTACCATTGATCTTCCCTGTTTTAATA
>VYZV01010874.1:22357-32382 GCA_013401275.1 Pandion haliaetus
TGAAGGACTGTCTCCCGTGGGAGGGACCCCATGGTGGAGCAGGGAACGAGTCAGGAATCTTCCCCCTGAGGAAAGGAGCGGCAGAGACTATGTGTGGCGAGCTGACTCAACCCCCATCCTCTGTTCCCCCCTGTGCCGCCGGGGGGAGGAGGTAGAAAGCACCGGGAATGGAGCTGAGCCGGGAAGGCGGGAGGGGTGGGGGGAGGTGTTCTGAGGTTTGGTTTTCCTTCCCAATACCCTTGTGGTTTTTTTTATTTATTTGATTTGTAGTAAATGAAATTGATTTTGTTTCTTCCCCAAGTTGAGCCTGTCTCTTGCCCGTGACCATAAGTGGGGAGTGATCCCTCCCAGTCCTTGTCTCGACCCACGAGCCTGCCTTTGTATTTTCTCCTCATCCCACCGTGGCCAGGGGAAGGGGTGGGGAGTGAGCAAGCGGCTGCTGAAACCAAAACCACGACACTTCTATACTTGCCTACAAAGCTACAGCTTCACTAAAGTTCTTTATGACCTGAATTCCAAATAAATACTACACATTAATAGAAATAATTGATATTCTTCACCCTCACTTAAGAGGCTTCCTCTATAGACATCTCAGCACACGTTACCGAAACAGACATCAAAAACTCAGGCACACAGAAAGGAAATGATTTCTGAACAGCTGACTCAATGATGGAGTGAAAATGAATCCATGTTTCTTTCCTTCCAGGACTGTGCATACCCACCAGAACATATGCTCAGTAAATTTAAACAAATGTGGCTGAAACCAGGGTTAGATAGGAAATTTCACTCATAATTCTGAATTAACAAAAGAGAACATCAGCATTCTGGAACTGTGCACATATATCATTTTAGTTGCAGAAAGATTAATTTTACAGACTGAACTCCGTGTCCTTATTCAGCTTTGAACTCAAGATGGAGGGTGTACGACTATTCCAAAATATGTAGAAAAGGGTTTTGTTTGTCTGTTTAAATGCATCCCCAACTGTATCTGTAACCTCTTGGGTAGAGAGATGGAGATGACTGGGTAGTGAATTATCTGTCTTCCCCCCATACACGTATATCAACAGCCTACTATAAACTACATTACAAGTATCCTCCTTCAGTTTATCAGTTTGTTCTAAAAGTTGTGTGTATTTGCATTACAGACTAAAACAAGACACAGCAACATGTTGAGAAAAACAAGATGAGTTTACTTATTGTTGATAGCTTCATAGATTAACACCCACTTCCCAAAATTATTCTCACTTGATTTGCAAGTTCTCCTCCTTTTCTTTGTACTGGTTATCAGGCCCTTCAGCAGCAAAGACAAGCTTGGAACAGAATTCTTCACTATTTATGAAGACAGATCATATTTTTGCCTCTCTAAGAACTATTTGGCTGCAGGTAGAGCACGTCGGTGCTCCTATGAGCATCAATTAGAACCAATTACGTCTTCATAGGCCTGTCATGCAACTTAACTGCTTAACGGAGCTCATTTTCTCCTCACAGAACACAGATTTTGCTTCTAGGCCTAACCTGAAGATATCCGGTACTTTGGGTTTGTGCACAAAGATCATCCAGAAGTAACAAACAGAACAGCACTACGAAATCTGTTAAGAGAAGCCTCGTGGCCAGCAGTTGTTTCCTTATTGTCCAGGTCAGAATTATCTGCATAATGACAGATGGGCCACTTCCTTTACATGTGTGTAGCTGAATTCACAGCAATTTGTTGGGTATATCAGTGTCCCTTCCGTTTCCCACCTTTTTGAGGGTATACAGGATACACATTGACTTGTTTGGAAAGAGATGACATATTAACATTGTGCCAGTACCACTTTTTTCCAAAAATTATGAACAAAATAGTCACTTCAGCCTGAAAACACAAGGTGCAAACGTCAAGCAAAAGTGGAAGAGGATGGATAACAAGAGATGCTAGCACATTGCGATAACATTAAAAAAGGAAAAAAACCCAAACAACAAAAACCTCCAAAGCATAACACAGACACACTTGACTTAAATGCTTCTATTGGATTGCAGCAACCATGAGTTTATGGAGTTTGAAACTCCAAGAGAATTGAACAAGACAAACAGTAGAATTACAACCCTGGACTTCAGGAAAGGAGATTTCAGCTTCACCAGAACTTGACAAGGCCTTGCTATCTGGTTGGCCTTGCTTTAAGCTAGTGTGAGTGAGCTGGTTGGATTAATTTACCTCCAGTGGTCCCTTCCGATCTTAAACCGATAACTATCCTTTCTTTGTGGTATTGCAGAGAACTGTAGACTAATTAAGTGAAGAACTTGGTTTAAAAAAAAGTCTGATGAAATGAAAGTCAGTTCAGCTTGAAATCTTCTCACTGCACCTAAGTTTTGTTACAGACCTCTCTATTACACAAAAAGCACATTTTTTTTACAAGACACTTTCTATTCAAGACAGACAATGGATAATACACTGTTAATGAGCAGCCACTTAATATTTAGTTTTTCCACATTGTTCAAGGTTTATGTACTGCCTTTAATAAATACAACACCAACTGTGCCCTGAAAATAGAAAAGTCTGAAGGACTTATTAATTCCATTGTATTTATTGTTACAGTGTTTCACCACTTCAACTATACAACACCAACTTCAAGCTATACTGTGCAAAAAAAGAAGAAAAAAAAAAAAACCACATCAAAGATACTAGTGCACAAATTTATTTTCCCAGTCAGCTATGAGAAGTCCCACTTCTCACAGTGCCCTGGGCCAGATTTACTGTACATGTGAGGAAAAAATGGGAACAGAATATGTTCAGTTACTCTACTGGGACGCTGTGTGCAGAATTTGGTCAGCATTAGGAGCTCAGAGAAGTGAAGAAATATATGGTGAGGGAACACTCCCTACAGGTTTAAGCTACTAGGATGCCATTACATGTTTAGCATACACAAAGCTTATACACTCATAAACTTACAGTTTGGCAGAGTGTCAGGTGGCTTCTCCCAGAAATGACATAACTTGTAACTATAACTTATAACTTTGATGTTTAGAGATCTAAACATCAGAGAGATGGATATGTTGCAACACAAATGACAATGCTGTTATTTAAAGTCTGCATATCTAGCTCTGGCAAATTATGTATTTGCTAGCTATATTCATGGACAGACCTGTTAAGATCATTCAGTTTCAGTCAAAACAAAATAGTTTGAGGGAAACACTCCTCGTAGAAAATTCCTAACAGAAAAGTTATAAGCAATGTTATAAGCCACAGCAAATAAAGCCTCCTAGTGAGTTGTGCTAAGAAACATTTAGTTGAAGTGGGCACCACCGCCTATAATTTTAAATCAGTTATCATTGTTTCCTCATTATTGCCCAAAGACATCAAAAACCTATCTTAAGGACGAGTATCCTTCAATCAACACAGTACAACTGCAGCAGGCTATATTCTACCTAAAACTAATCCTGTAAAACAGTAGAAAACAAGTCTGTCACACCTGCACAAGATACAACTTCTTTTGTGCCTTAGGGATCCTGTGAATCTCCCCACATTAAACATTCTATTGCAAATTCTCTATTTGCATCTACTAAGCCACCAGCAGCCTGTTTTGCCTCAGCTACAGCACAGTACACACACTCATTTCCCTGTGGCCAGGAAAATGCAACATTCGGCAGGTATTACAGCAATATTTATACATTGAAGGGTTAACTGCAGCAACTGTGCACTGGGATGTAAGTACGAGTTTAACATACTACAAATGCTATAGTTCAGATTTTTACAACTAAAAAGTACCTTGAAGATTAAAATTATGAGGAACCCAGACCAATTTAAAAGCTACAATAATTACTTAACACCAAAATTTATGACCAGAATCCTGCATCCATTTGTGACAACATTGTTGTGGGCAAAACAATCTCAACTGGGATAATCTCACTTAATTGGTTTTATTGACAATTAACATAAACTTTTAATTACTGATTCAGGCATTGGGAAACAAAGACAACACACAATTAAACAAACACTTGGGGAAAGTTCCTTTCCTTCTCCCTGCCCAAGCTCAACTACAGTCCACAGCTTTCCTTCCCCTTCCTAATCTCCCCTCCTTCCGGGGTGTAGTGAGACAAGAGGCAGTGCAGGAGGTCGGGGTCAGTGCATGGAGGTTTCTTTCCACCATTCCTTGATTCCTACTTATTTTCTGCGCTCCAGCATGGGTTATCCATGAGCTGCAGCCCCTTGGGGGTGATCCTGCTCCTGTGTGGGTCTCCCAGAGGCCCCAGTCCCCTCAGGGGCATCACTGCTTCTCTGCGTGTCCCTCCACAGGTCCCCATCTCTCAGGGGTGTCCCAGCTCTGGCACAAGTCATCAATAGGCCCAGTTCCTCTGGGAGCATCCCTGCTTTGGGCTGCCCCTCAGGGGCATGCCTCATCCAACACAGACTACCTCCTTTCAAAAGAGTGCATCTCCAGCATGTCCCCAGCAATGTCCCCTTCCACGTGCTTCTCCCTCAGCCTTCTTCCATGCCACCTCCTCCTTCTCCTTTGGTGCCCCCTCACATGCCTCCTCCCTTTGTGCATCCTCCCATGAGCCCTCCCATGCCACCTCCTGTGTCTCCTGCCCCCAGTAGCTATTGCCTTTTCTGAAATGTGCCCAAGCAGCATCACCATGTGCTCCTCTGACAGGTTGAAGTTCTGGCATGTGGTGGGTTGTTTTCATCCATGTCAGAGCTGGCTGTGACCGCACAGGGTGGTTCAAAGCCTCCTCCAACACTTGGTGCTCTGCATCCCCTTGCCACTCATGACCCAATAAAACATAAATATCCTGATTATGGTGGTAATTTGCAAAAAAAAAAAAAAAATTTAAAAAAAAGTTATGTAAACTTAATGGTAACAACTTCCTACCTAAAATAACATGCAAGACAAGGCATATGCCTTTCCCTCAATTATTATGTCTATTCTCTTGCACAGAATTCTTAAAGTATAGATATTGTTTTACTTCTCAACATTTTTGTAAAAGGACTGGAAACTTACCTTTACATTATTCAGAAAAGAAATAGAAGACACACAATTTTTAAAGTCAAAGACTTGTAAGTATACAAACAGAAGAACCCTACTGCATTTTCCTTACCCATTGCTTGTTTTTCTTGGACTTTCTTCACCACCTCCCATTTTGTGCCTATTTTATGGTCCTACTATATTTTCTGCTTAGTCCAGTAGTTCTGTGGAGTCTTTTGGGGTATTTCACATGCTGGTGTAAAGGTCCTACCATGTTTATTAATAATCATAACCTTCTTGTGGCAGTACACACTGCCCTCCCCACCCTCTTGACAGGAAACAAAACTTCTCCAGGCAGGGAGGAGAGTTTAAACAAACCCACAACCCTAGAGGCCGCACGTTGAAAATTGAACTGACCAATCGAGATGCACCAGCAACACTGAAGTGACCTTTTGGCCAATAGGGGTTAAAATGATCACAGATCAGATTTGACAAGGGTATAAATGGGGTCCCGCCAGAGGACATTTTGAGAAAAAATATCAGTCCTCCTTGGAGCAGCAGGTTTGCAGTTGGGGATTCTCCCCTTGGGTCGGGATGCCACCCTAGGTAATTCCTGCAGGTTGAGACCCCTCATCTTTTAGGTGAGTGATATGCGCATTTTGAGTCATCATTTCTAAACCTTAAGAATTCTTAAGTCAGCTGTGTAGTACTAATTCCCCTTACATCATTGAGCCTGTGGTTTACAAATGTTATCGGAGTTCTAACTAACTTTTTACTGAAGAATAAATCTGAGTTTTAACACCTGTTAGATTTGATTGTGCGTGCCTCCATAACACTTCTGCTCTCTAACAAGAAACTATCAGTTCAACTACAGGAAAATTTGTGATGATGGCATTCTGCTATTCTTTCTTGGCAGGAAACTGAAATTTAGGTTATTTTCAAGAAGTAACATTGCTAAAGGATGGAATCAGTAACACATTGTACATGATCACAGGTTACATGAGCAAAGCAAGACCCAGTTCACACCGGGAAGGAAACCTTGGTAGCACCTGTAAGTAGCAGCCCTTTAAAGAGGCAATTAAATAATAGAGACCTGATAGTTTACGCAGACATTCAAAAATTCTCACAAAGTCTCAATAAGAAAAGGTGGAAGTTTTGACAAACTCACAAAAATAAGAAAAAGTAAGTAAAGGTGACCCTTTTCTCATTGTACCTGGACTAGGCAGTTCATTTACTATTTCCATCACAACAAAAGGAATGCAGGTTAGAATACTGGCATGAAAGCAAGTGAGAAGAGATCAGGCATACATCTGCAGAAACTCAGTAAGGAGATGAAATTTGCTGCAGCAGGAACCATAGTTATTTGGTCATGTAATGAAAAAGCAGTTCCCAAAAACATGGTATATAGAGAGCTATTCTGCCCTAGCAAGTGGAGATGAACAAAGCAACAAGGAAGAGCCGCTAAAACCAATTTCTGTTCTAATAGGAAACTCTGATAAAACAGATTGGAGATTTTGCCTGGAATCTGATCAGATTAATCTAAATCACTGCCCCAAAAATTAAGGTCTCTCCCATATGTTCACAACTTAACGTAAACTGCATATTTAACCACTCAGTTTCCACTCTGAACAACAGTGGCATAGCTCTTCAGGCCTTAACTTGGTCAGACAGTTCAACATCTTATTTATGCTCACTACACTCCTGAGGAAAAACAAGCCATGCATTGAACACCAGCTCTAAGGGGGAGTTAAAGCAAACAATACAGATTTCACAAAACAGAAAAGAGCACCAGAACTTTCAAATGGCTTCTGACTAGTTACTGCTCCCCAGAAATTTATCACATTGCAACACAGACAATAAAACATCAGTTGATACTTATGCACTGTCAAAATGACGTGCATTGGCTGAGTAAAAAAATGAAGCTTCTGACAGCTGTTTTTCCAACCTAACTCCTTCTGGCCACATCAAACAGACCACACATGCTGTGCAACTCCGATATTGCCTCTAAATTCATTTCTTAGGGGTAAAAAGACTGAAAGAGTAACAAAAGAGTATTTTGAGGAGAGTAAAAGAAATGCGACAGTGTCCATATGCGTTAAAGTAGTTAAAAACTTTACCTGACTTCATTACTTGAAATCACTTGAACTGGGTCAACTCTAGATGTGCTGGAACATCCATATTGTCTAGAGATGACCTAACAGGTGTTTCCCATTGTTTGTTTTTTTTTTTTTTAAATTACTCCTATGGGTGTTGTCCACTAAATGCACTGCATACAGGTTCTTTGCCTTGCTGTTGCATTAGATGCATGATAAGATTTCCAGCTACCGTTATCAAACATATTATGAATGGAAGAAAAAAAGGTATCAAAAGAGAAGTGCTCTGACTGAATTTAAGATTCATAAATGGTTTTAGGATTAAAAGAAAGAAATTAACAGCACTAGTACCAAGTAGTGTGCCAGTCCCATTCCTCCTGCCCTTCCATATTTACCAAGGCATCAGTCTTGACAGCAGCTGTTCTTCCTTCTCCAGTTACAAGCTGTCATCCAGTTCTCATCAATATTAAACTGCAACTACACTGTTATCCTAATCTTTATTTTACTCCTCCCTCTTCCTATCTCACTTCACGTCACACCAAATAAAAAAAGTTCTTAGACGAAAGAATGAATCAGAGCTCAGGAAGCAAAAAACCGACACCCCCCCTGCCTTCAAGCATACATGCCAATGTTCTTACAGTATATGGAATTATCTGCAATATCAGGATATCCCAGGGACACCTTTGAATTACTGTCACTCAATCACACACACATCGAGAAATGGAAGCCTAGTCAAAACTGAGTATCATTAATCAGAGCAGAAAGTCTTACTCCTCCTTCTCCTAAAGACTGTCTCTGGCACTTGCACATCTCTGTGGCCCAGTTGCTGTGTTTTCCACACCCGAACTTTAAAAGGTCTATTAATACAAACACTTGCTTGATTAAAAAGAAAAAAAAGAGATGGAGGGTATGAAAAAGGTTACAGATGATCTAATCATCATCATCTAGCTCACTTGACCATTCTGTCATATGAACCTTCCTAGGAGAAAACAAAGACAGACCTGATACTTTTATGACACAACTGCTGAAACTTCCTTTTATTTATTAAGAGCTTTAAATTGCCTAAGAAAGAAAACTTAAAGCCCTGAAAAATGTCAAGCTTCCAGTCTAATCCTCAAAAAAACCCCAAGCTTCTATGCTTAAAAGGAGTTTTCATGAACTAGCTTTTTCCTTTCAGGATGCTCGATCTTCTCTTGACAAACCCTCCGAGACCCAGATTGAACACCATACTCATCTCATCTCAAAAAGCAGACATTGTTTGACATGAAACTGAAATTCCTTTCCTGCTCTAAAATATGAAGGAGCTACTTCTATACAAAAAGGAGGAGGAGTTAGAAAATCTGCAAGACTAACACAAAACAGAAGCAGCAATTCGGATCACGCCTGCTTTCTGTGTTTGTCTTTTTTAATGACAGCAAATTAATACCAGTCACTTTACTCCCAGTATGTGTGCATCAGCCAACAATCGGATCAGACAGTATGCTACTTCTTATTAGTTACACTGCATTAAAAAGGTTGGAGGAGGAAAAGGGGGAGGGCAAGGGAGTGTTCCTAGAACTACTAGAAGGTCCAAGATAGCTTACGCTTGAACTACAGATTTCCCTAAACCTGGGACGATTGAGTTTTTTCCCAAATCTGAATTTGCCATGAACCACGTTGGGGGTGTTTATCATCTCAGAAGGATTAGCTGCTGAATAAAATGGACCCAAGATGACCATAGGCATACAAACTTAAACGTAACAGATTGCAATTAGGAAAATATTTCAGTAATATCTTAATTTATATTATAACAACACAATTGATCAGGCAAAGATCTGGCTAGTTCACTGTCATGTGTTCAGCACTGATCCTAAGCGGACACTCAGGGAAAATTAAGAGCAGAGCAAAGTGTATTTCCTTAAAGTATACACCCAGACTATGAGCCTTTTCAGCAATTAACTCAGCCTCCTGTGGTTTGTTCACACAGTAATCCCAAAGAGACCTTATTTCCAAGTACTTATGCAGTCTCTCCTTGAATAAATTTAGAAGTTTTGCATTCACAATAATGACTTACAAACCTTTAGCAATAAATCACACAAATATGCCACTGATGTAGCAAGCTAAACACTAGCCAGCTGTGGGCGCCATCAGCAAAAGCAGCCTACAGCATCCTTTACTCTATTAACAGGACCGTAGCCTGTTAATAGATGAAGTGATTATTCCCCTTTACTCAGCGCTTGTTAGACTGCATCTAGAAAAACGAGTCTAGTTTTGGATTGACAAACTGGAGCAAGTTCAGTGAAGAGCCATGAAGATGGTTGGGTGGCTGAAGTGCCTGCCTTGTGAGGAAAGGCCAAAGGATTTGGGCTTGTTGAGCTTCAAGGTGACACAGCTTCAAGGGACCTAAGAGCAGTCTCAGAGCACCTGCAAGGAGGTTATTTAGAAGACAAATGCAGGCTCTTCACAGTGGTGCACAGCTGGAGAACAGGATGCAACAGGCATATTTTGAAGTGAGAGAATCTGACTTGATAGAAGAAAAAAAACATTCTCCTCACAGGGACAGACAGGCAGTCAAACAGGTTGCCCACGGAGGTTTTGGAGTGGAGTCTCTGTGTGTGGAGGTTTTCACGATCTGACTACAGAAAACCCCAAGCAACCTGATCTGACCTCACAGCTGACCCTGCTCTACGCAGGGGTTTGGACTAGAGACTTCCTGAGGTCTCCTCCAGCCCAAGTGAAGAAGAATCACCTTTTTCATACTTGCTCTTGCTAAAAAGATTATGTGTTCTTGTACTGGAAAATGTAGTAATCTGTCCCTATACCTATCCTCTCAGTGTCAATCTTGCCTTGCAGGCTTTTATCATACCACCACCCTCAGCCTTTAAGTCATCTCTTTCAGTAAAGAGCCCAGTTGTGTCATCAAATTCAGCCCCAAAGCTTTAGGCAGCCAGATGACAGATGTCAATCTAGAAAAGGTCCACAAGGACAATTCCTCCAGGTCTTTTTTTTTTTT
>VYZV01010874.1:32399-44851 GCA_013401275.1 Pandion haliaetus
TTTTTTTTTAAAACCATCCTACAAAAAAAACCACACTACTCATAACAAATATAGAACTTTCATTACAGAAAGACAAAACGCTTAAAACCACAATGCACCACAAGAAAAGATCAAAAGAAACTACGAACACTACAACTGAAATATAAAATTCGCTGGGTAGAAGTGCCCAGAAAACTGTGCCCAGTTACTGTGACCCTTGCAGGACATGTTTACTGTGGTGAAGTTATCCACCACCTGGAAAGAGACTTCATTAAGTGCAACCGTGACTAAATTCAGTAAAGCTAGATGGAAGTATTTCTTAGTTGCATTCTGCTGCCAAAGAGGATCTGGAATTTGGATGCAATTTCTTATTTCTTTGTATTTCCTGATAAAAGAGCACACAGAGAGGATGTCCTTGGAGAAGCCCAGAAGGCAGCATGCCAGAGGAATTGAATACCAAGACTACTGTTAGCAAATGAGAAGCACAGCAGGATTCATAGCTCATTTGGGGCTTGGAGGAAGATAGGGATGTTAGTTCACTAGTTTTACAGAATCTGAATGGTAACAAAATGGCCTAGATATAGCTCAGGATGGATGGAGGCCAAACTATTATTATTGATCTCAGCCCATTCAACTCTCCTCCAAAGAATCTCTTTCTAGTCTCGATCCTTAAGCTACAGTTTATTCCATTAAAACAAATAAACCATCAGGAAAAAACCCAACAAAATCACAGAGACAACCACTGTTACACCAGTTTTGTTTAGTCACTTCAAGTTTAAGTAGTATAACCTCTAGCGTGGCCAGTTTGTAGACCACAATGTTTTGTTTCTTTTACATGTAGGTAATCCTTCATTCTTCCTTACATACCTGTTCACATTTCCTTAGTCATAGGTATTAAAACAGCAAATACAGTTTACCTTTATGGTCTTCACTGCAGGAGATCAAACCCAATTTTTCAGGCTTGAATGCTAAAAAGAGTCAGTCCAGAAATATTGGCTAATAGATATTCATCAGAGCTCCAGAAGGTAAGAGTTTTACCAAATCTCACATGCTAAATCAGCAGCAGAGTTGGGAACAGGAAGAAGGTTTTCAGAGATCTAACCTTTTCCTGGCCATTAGTGTTTCAGCAGCATGCTTTTGAAATAAACTTCTTGACCTATCACCACTTGCCATGCTTTGGTTCACATCAGAGCAAACTGGAAGATGCGATCCAGCTGTTAACAAGTAATTAGTCTATAGGACCAGACTAGAGCTAGTCCAAAGTAAAACTTCAGGAGTAAAATGCCTATGTTATGGATTTCAGGTTCTTGGTACTAAATTTCATTCTGAAAACCCACTTTCATGCTGCTTGCTATTGTAGACACAGCCTAGTCTTCAAGGACTAAATGAGGCTGGTTTGGTCTACCAAGGAAACAAACTCACGAGTTTTGAGCTTTTCGGCCTCACCTCAAATATGGCATTGTCCCTCATAACTACTGGAAGGCCGGTGATGAGAAGAAATGCATTTATAGAAGCTCACCATTCCCAAGGTTCTCTAACGTTCCCCAAGGTCACATAGTGGGAGCGCAAAACCAAAAAGTATCCAGAGCTAGTTATACAACATACAAGCTATTCTGTAAATGATAGGCAGCTTTTCTTGCTATTGCCTCCTCCTCTTGCCACCATGAAAGGACAGCCACCATTAGGAGAGGTGGACATATACGAGCGTTATAAAGGCAATCTGTTAAAAGGTACCATGCCAGAATAAAAGACAAGTGCAATGGTTGTTTAATCATTCTCACCATGAAGTGCCAATTCTTTAGTCTCTTATGACATTCATGAATGATGCAGAGAGCTGGCATGATGAATGCCGAGCAATTCCCACTGACAGATACTTTCAGAGAATTTATAACCTTCTCGCACTCCCAGGACAAAAGGGCTCTTGAGCTGAGTTATCATTTGTTCTATGAGAGGATTTACAGTCTTGCCAGCAACTCCTTTTACCTTACTCTATAAAGCGTTTATTTTGATATACTGATTGTGATCATTCAAGAACAACTGTATCTGAAGAGAGTCAGAAGGGGAGAGAAAAAGCAGAGTGGTTCTGAATAACTTCCTCACCTTGACCTGGTACTTTGTTCCCCTCAGCCAGTTTGCTTTGTCTTTGGTATCAGTTCTTTCCCGGCATCCTCTGCTATCCCAATTACAAACATAATATCACTCAAGGGAGACATCTAATCTTCCATGCCTGGCTACCCTTCTTTCAAGGCAAAAGATGAAGTTTAGCCACAAAACCACCCACCCTAGTCCTTTCTTATCATTTCACTAGAAAGTGCCTCAGCATCACAGTTTTTATACCCCACTGGAGTGGCCTCCATCTCACAGCTACACACAGCAACAGCTCCTGCCATGAGATTCAGTGGCAAAGCTGCACCTGGGCCTTATCCAGAGGAACAGGGTGACACAGGCACACAACACCACAGCCTCAACAGTACTGGGTGACTAAGATATTCCCATTGCTACGATAAACACATCACCATCACACATGGATTGTGTGAGGCGTTTTGGCTTGCAAAAAACTCCTCTGGCAGAGGCAACCAAGAACTCTTAAGGCTTTGATATTCAGCCACTCTATAAGTTTTTCCATCACTATTGTTTCCTGAGAAGTTCAGCAGTTACAATCTAGACTAAAACACACCATCACCTGAGAGGCTGTGCATCTGCAGCATTCAGTTGCACAGAGCAATACCATGTGTCACACAAGTGTGGATAATGGAAAGGCTGTGTGCTGATCACATTGATCTAATGATGGAAGCAATTTCCCTACACTTAATTTTAAAAGTATTAGGTGACTTCAGGCACAGAAGCAATAAGTTTTTATGAATATCACAGATAATACCTGTAAAATCCTCACAGAGAAGGCTATTGTCTTTTCTTACACATTTTAAATATATGCTTTAACACTACATTTTTGCATCTGTACACAGTATTTGATTTTAAATGCCCTGGCATTTCCTATTCTTGAAGGCAGCCTATACAAACTAAGAGGAGGAATTTAACTTGCTTGCCTTTGAAATTATTCTATCATTATATTAAAAACGTAATGCAGCACATCACCACACAGTGCTAAGGTAGACCAGTGACAAGTGCTACCCAAACACCTATCTATACATGGAGAAGGGACTTCCGAGAGCAGCAAGTGAACTATATGGTACTTCATGAGTATTGCTAAGAAGTATTAGAGAGAGAAGTTTAATTAATAAGGCTGAGGAAACAGCTAAAAATGGGTAGGCCATGTCCTCTTAACCTCATCTCCTACTCCCACTGAGAAACTTTGACTAAAACTGATAAGGATTTCCTTCACTCATATTTCAAGTATATATTAATTTCCATCTCTGCAAGCACTGAACCTCAACATTTTACTTTCAGTCTCTACTGCTTTATTGTGAATTGCCATCTGTAGTCCCAATAAAGCATTTAATTACTAAATCATTTATTTGGGAGAAAACAGAGGGAAGAGTTCTCTTTCGGGTACACCTTCCAGGGTGCCAAAGGCACACAATTCTACAGAAAGCTCAGTTCTGTGCTCCCTAAAGGGGGAAAAAAAGTCTCTCTCAAATAAGCTGGAAAAATAAATCCCGGTCTATCTTTTTTTCCTTTCCTGCACTGTAAATGCAAACTATTGATTTACCCCTAGCTCTTTCATGCCTTTCACACGCTTCAATAATACAGAGGATTTGTTCTTCATCCTTTCATCTCCAGGCCTGGAATGCCTCTTAAGCCCTGCGTTAAGGGTCACTCATTCTTCCTCAAACTGCAGCACTTGAATCCTACAGAGCTCTACAGGGGACAGCTAGGGAGGCATGCAAGTAGCACATAATCACTTACCTCCTGACTTCTTTGGAAGGTGAGAAAGACCAACAGACAAAATTTTTGTAAAGCCCAGTTTTTCAAACTTTTGATCATTTATGTTTGGTCTTTTAGAAGCATTCTTCTGCACGCAATATCACAACAATAAAATATGGATAAAAAGTAATTTCCAGTGCCTGCACCTTGCATTGAAGTTGAACTGACAGCACTGAATAATGCTGACAGCTCAACCATCAGAAACCATAACTTCCTACTCCCATAGAAAACAGAGAACAAGTAGGCCTCTTCACCACAAATGCCTAGAAACAAAGAACCACTGAATAATTGGAAGGACCCTGTAGTGGTCATGTAGTTTCCCTCTCCTCCAACTCAAAGCAAGGCTGATGAGATCAGATTGCTTAGAAATTTCTCCAGTTGAGTTCTGAATATCCCAAAGAAAGGACATTCAACAACTTCTTTGCTGGCAACCAGTTTCGGTGTTTTACCACCCTACTATTTAAATCACAATTTTCTACATTCCATCTTGTGCCCATTGCTTCTCATACTAACGCTGCAAGTCTCCTCTATAAACTCTGAGTCTGGTAGTTAACAATAGTATTTCCTCCCTCTCTCCCCCTAAGGCTGAACAAACCCTGTTTTCCAGCACATTTACTACCTTTGTGGCCTCCTTCCAGACTTGCTCCACCCTCGATACCTGTCTCTTAGTACTCCAGATGTAGTCTCACAAGTACTGACTAGAGGGGAGGAATCTACTCCCTCAGCCTGCTGGCTGCATTCTTACTAAGGCAGATCACTATGAAATTGGCCCTCTTTGCCACAAGTGCACACTGCTGACTCAAATTTAAATGGTCATCCACCTTTTCCACACTGCTGCTTTCTTCCATTAGCCTGTTGTCCTGTTGCACAGGTCTTCTCCATCCCAGATACAGGGCTCAGCATTTGCTTTTGTCAAACTTGACAAGGTTCAAATCATGGCCCCATCTCTCCAACCTGTTGAGGTCCCTCTGAATTGCAGGCCATCAATGACTGCCCGCAGTTTGGTCATTTGCAAACTTGCTGAGAGTGCACTCTGTTCCATCACCCAGGTCATCAACATAGACATTAAGCAGTACGGGCATAAGTATCGATCCCTGAGGGGTATCACTAGTCATAAACTGCCCGTTGAACTTTCTGCCAGCCCTTTGAACTAGCAGTTGAGCCAATTTCCCACCCACCTCATCATCCACTTATCTAGCCCATATCTCACTAGTTGGGATATAGGGATGCTGTGGCAAACTGTATCAAAGCTTTTGCAGAAGTCAAGGTAGACAACATTTCCTGTACCCCTGTTGTTCACAAAGCCAACTGCATTGTAGAAGGCAACGGGGATGGTCAGGCACAGTTAGCCCTCAGTAACCCATGTGGGCAATTCCAAGTCAGCTTTTTGTCCTTTGTGTGCTTGCAAGTAGCTTCTAGGCAAATATGCTCTGTAATCTTCCCAGGAATTGGGAATTCCTCCTCTCACGTGCGCTCTCCTCAATATTCCTGTTAAAAATAGATCTCCCTTTGTGACAACTCAGGAAACCACTTTCAGTCTCAGGGTGTGCAAGCCAGTATTACTTCATCTATTTAAGGGCTTGAAAACATAAAGAGAAATTCCTGTTCCAAGATCAGACACTTAGTTCATCAAACAGCAGAACCTGCTCCTGAGCTATACGATTAGCTAACTGTTCCATGAAATACACCAAGTGCTACTGGTGTTCTGTATACCATAATGCCCTATTTCTTGCAAATCCAGAAAAGTGTTTTCCTTCTTGTGGGAATAGGCCTAGACACCCAGTTCATTAATCTGATCTTTTCTCCCATTTTAACTAAGTCGAATGGTCTCTCTCATGTAGTATACTTGGAGCTACATGTTGGCTTTTCAGACTTAGAGGTGTTCTGCTCCAAATCCAACTCACAATTCCGCTCCTTTGTTCTAGAGAATAAGATTACTACAGAATTGTTTTTGCTTTTCCATAAGAGAATGACATTACAAGATACTCACAAAGCCTGTGGGAGCTGCAGTTTCTTCAAGGAAGTCCTTCTAAAATGTCATTCTGACAGCTATATCTCCCCTTCAGTACCACTGAATGTATTGGAATTCATACTTAGAGCAGAAAGCAAATTCCAGGAAAAGCCAATTTTGTTTCACTGGTCTCAGATGCACAGGCTATTCCATGGGCTTATTTTGTTTTGTTCAGAGGTTCACAGGCTATTCTGAAAGGTGGCTTTCATACAGGGAAAACTTTGAAATACTTAACACACTTGTACATTATTTTATGTCTTCTTACGTACAATCAGATTCCCTGTCACTTTTGCTAATCCTCAAAGTTATTTATATTTAAACAGGAGCCTCTGGCTTTTATTTCCGTTTGATTCTCCCATAAAGTCATAAAATGCTGAATTGATAAGGTGACAGTAATTGGCACAACAGAACAGTAAGGTCACAAACAGAAAGAAAAGGAATGTCATTCTGACCTTGCAACAAGTGTAAATCTAAAGCAATTCATCTCAGGTCAGTGACTTAATTCAAGTACATTTAGTTATAAAAGAAACCATGCCCATTGCAGTACTTAAAGGCAGTATCTGCTTGCATCTTAACTCATATTCAAATACAATACCTTCTGTAGCATATAGTATTGGGGAAATACTGGGGGAAAAACAATCACTGGAAAACTGAAGTCACTACTAGTGAAACTTTCCATGTCTTACATAATATGTAAGATCTTCCTCCATCAATCACATTCTTCTGTGACAATGTATTCCACAAGTACCTGGGATGGATCTTTCTCTTTCAAGGCAATGCTCACATAACGCTGCCAGAGTAGATTTATACAACACACAGCAGAGCAGTGTAATAGACATTTTTGTCCAGTTGTTTTGGCATTAGGCATAGTCTATCAGCAACCAATTACTGTCATAGTAGAGCAAGAGGAAACTGAAAAGTTGCTAGTACTTACATAGCAGCTAGACCATCCACTGGAAAGAGCTTAGAAACCAAACAATGCAAAAGATCCTCTCTTCTGAGAGTTAGGACAAGTGGCTATATGCTGTGAGGGAGTTTAAGGCTGTCCTGTGCAAGTTAATTTGCACTGCTGTATCTACAGCTAAACTACATCAAGCAGAGTGTATAAATAATGCCTTACAGGGGAAAGAACAGAGATTGTGTGCCAGTGAGTGCCAAAATAAAAGTCTTACTTGCC
Source organism: Pandion haliaetus (assembly GCA_013401275.1). Taxonomy (NCBI): domain Eukaryota; kingdom Metazoa; phylum Chordata; class Aves; order Accipitriformes; family Pandionidae; genus Pandion; species Pandion haliaetus. Next base: position 39,452 of record VYZV01010874.1, read on the forward strand.
TCCTTACAGAAGATCAACCAATCCAGACATTGAGCAACTATGATCACACTGAGTTTGGGCATGACAAGAACTCTGGTCTACATACATTTCTGTATTCAGTCAGCAAGGACTCAGAAAATGACAGCTCTTTTAACTACTGGTGAAAGGAATTGGTATCTCAAGAATAATTAATGATTAACTATCACGAATAGTTAATTATTTTCCACCATATATGCAGATACACTACACTTACTTGTTTTCCATATGCAATGTTACAAAAACAAGCTCTTTGGTGGGTAGAAAAGTATTTTTACATGTCTCTTAGGATCAACTTTGTAGAAACAAAGGAATCAAGATAAACCATACCAGGAAAGTATCAGCATTAAAAAAAAAAAAAAAAATTCCCAAAAGTACACATCAGGCTCCCATGACAGTGGTAACTATACACACTTGCCCGACTAACAAAAACACAAGGGCCCTCCCCTACCCCCACACTTTTAACAACATGCCAACATCTTGCTTAACAAGCTTACAGGAAAACATGAATTTCCACTGCTGCTCAGCCCTTACCTTTAGATGTGGAGATTTCCACCACTAAGTACTACATAAATCAAGATACTGCGTTTTAGCATGCTTCCTTACTGCAAACATATTGGCATCATTCTTTTTATTAGAAGGGGAAAGGCTAAAGTAGTCTCCTTCAATAAAAGAGCAAAATTTCCTTTTACTTCTCCAGCAACATTGATTGGCATCATACATTTTTGCGCTCATGTTTATTTCTCCTTCCATGCTAACCTTTGTATGCAGAAAGGAAGAATAATCCAAATATTTTCTCCTCGTATTCTCCCATGACATACATCTTCAACAAGACCCATGAGAAGTGAGTTATGAAATGATGGGTAGGGTAAGTAGCTTTTAATCAGAGAGCAGTGCCTGGAAGTTCTTAGTTACCTGCGTATACCACTTAAGCTTGGTCATTGATTAGACTCTCTAGAGACTACTGCAATACAATCTAAACAAAGATATTTCTATTTTAAAATACAACCTTTCCAACATTCTGAAATAAAATTCTTCTTGCTTCCAGGCACACAACCCTGTTACTGCAGCTCCCATTTCTCCTTTGCTTCTCCTTCTGTTCCTTAGTACATTCATTTGCATCTGGTTTGACATTACAGGGTAGTATCTCTAATACAGCAATTACAATTAGTCATTTGTTTGTTTAGCATTGGCCCAAGGGGATCCTGATATAGCAAGGGTCTTTTTGCCCGCCACCACTATACAAATAAGCCAGTCAACACCAGGGTATGTGTCAATAATGTTGAAGCACACACATTTTAAAAGTATGTATTTTTCTGCATTAACTTGAACTCAACATATTAACCTGTTTAAATTTGAGAAGAAAAAGAAAAGTGTTGTCTAACCCCACCCCTTTCTGTTCCAGTATAAATTATGCAGAACTAAAAGGACTATGATATTTAAATAAGCTATATACTCTACATATAGCTTATCTAAGGAGTGCGTTTAGAAAGATGCCTATAGTGAGAAAGGAGATAAACTTTCAAAGTGGCAGCAAAAGGGAACAGCTAGGAGTAATGAGAGGAAACTGGAATGAAAAAAAAAAAGTAGTAGTCTGCTGAATATCAAGGGAGACAAAAAAATTAATAATGATGATGAGCTCTCTCCATGCTTTTTTTTTTTCCTTCTAGTTCTGAAGCAGACCATCACATAGCCATCCTTCTCACTTCAAAGCCATAATACCTAAGCATACCATCAAATTTTCTACAGACCTTTCTAGTGGACACACAAGAAAACTGCCTCGCAGAAATGTCTATGGGCCCCAAAAACCCAGGTCCAACACAACTGTTCCTGGTGACCAATACATATTGCTTTATAACTACTGAAATTTTTAACCATGGCATCCCAGCACTGTTCAGATGTGTACTTAAAGTCCTTTTCAAGTGCCAGTTCAAAGAACATCAACCCCAATATTTATTTCTTCCCCCCCCCCATATGTCTGGAACCTTTTGCTTGGGGGCTTTTATTTGACTTTGGTTTTGGTTTCACTGGGGGTTCCCGCCCCCCCCGCTGATGTCTGCCAGAGGCATCACCATGGTGACTAAAAGACCTCCTGAGAGGATAACAAACCCTCAAAGTTTTCCTTCAGTCTCCAGCTGTTGCAAGCCTTCCCCATTTATCTCTTCACAGCCTCAATTAGAGCAATTGCATCTTGGAACCGATTTCTTCCTCGCTCCTACTGAAAAGGCTTTGGTCCACCTGTCAATTGGCATCCTTGCTTCATTACTTGCTGACAGCTCACAATACAGCTCCCTTCCCCCAGCAGATTACTCCTAATCAATTCCTTCTGTAACATTACCTCCTCAGCTCTTCAACATACCGACACATAACCTCGCACGCTGGGAAGGGGCTAGCTGTGAGGGCTGCCTCCCTGAGGAACGCCAGTAGATAAGGAATTTGGTGCACAGGATATTTCCCTGGGTTTGCTGCCAGTTTGTTCTGGGGCACAGTGAGTTTTCAGAGTCTCCCTGTTCCCTTCTGCAAAGTAGAGAAGAGAAATATTTCTCTGTCTATACAGGGTGCTTTGAGAGCTGTTGGTGGAAGAAAGCTTGATTACTAAGGATGCAAACTCTTCCAACAAGGGGCAAGTAAATAAGCGAGCAGTATTAACAAACATTACAATATATTATGATTGACTGTTTATCCCCAATAAACCCCCTAATGGTAATTTGTTGCATTTTCAATCAGTTGCCCTATCCGGCAATGCCTTTGCTTTAATTCCTGTTCCTCATAACCTTTCCTTACACCAATAAGCTGAAATGACAATACCACAAAAGACAGCTACACATTCTGTATCCAGAGACAGAAAGAGCCTTCACAACTTTGATGCATCATCCAAGGAACTTTAATCATATTAAGTGAACTAGGCTGGCTGATTCACAGAAGACACAAAAGACTAAAGTCATTATGAAATGTGACCCGTACCATTAAAGAGTATTATAACTTGCTCTTCTGACAGGTGGATGGTGGTGCATCCTGTTATTTCAATATTTATTAATGCTGCCTTTACTGTACAGTGCCATACTATTCCCCACACATCAGTTTAGAAGAAATGTGCTTTAAGGGGTTTTATGCATATATTTCTAAATAAGTGTCTCCTTTGGTTTGATGCTGTTGCCTCTAATGCTGCCAGGAAGGAATTATAATTAGCTGCAAAAACACAAGTTTTTAATAGTTTGTCAATGTGCCAAAACACATTGAAAGTACCAGTGAATATGGATACAACAGACTCATCAACTGACTGCTTCTAAAGGATGCAGAGCACACAAGGGCACATTGCTGAGATTTTAATAGTCTTTCTTTGCTAGCCCATTTAGAACTGCTGAAATTTTCTCAGTTGACACAGCTCTGAATAAGGACATCTGCTTGCAGACTTATCATAAGGAGAAGTCACAAAGGTTTTAACTACACTGCCTCCAACGCTGCTGCTACTGAGTCATGAATTTCTAGGGCTGAGAACTAAATTCACCTTTGAATTGTTTTCACTCCTGGCCCTCCCAAGTGAGGTTGCCAAGCAGATGAGCAACCAGAGTCATGAGTGATAATGGAAACTGCCAAATGGATCCCAGATGCACCAGTGTCTGCCTCTGTTCTGCACAGACACAGCACTAAGCTTTTAAGGGCTAATGTAATGTCATGGAGCAGTGCTTGTTCAGTGTCCTTATTATCTGTAGGGAAGCAGTTTTCCTCTCTGTGCTACAGAGCACTGAACTGTGGGGTGGACATAAAGATCAGAATTAGTGACATTATTCTTTATTCCCATTTTTCCATATGGGGAAAAAAAAAGAAAAACCCCACCACCTTACCTAGTAAAGAAAATCCTTCTGGCCACTTCATCACATTAACTGAAACAAACTTTTTCATTTTTTATTTTACAGTACTTAGGAGTCCAGAGGGCATATGTTTACGGGTACCAGTAAGCATGGGACAAGTGTAAAGGATTACTACAGACTGACTGGATAAGTCATGTGTCAAAGTTATAGATGGGGAAATCACATGCTTTGTACTAATATCCCCAGAGACACAAGCCTTTCTAGCCAGTAACATCTCATTTGAAATTAAAGGAAAAAGGAAATGATACATTCCTTTTCAAATCTGTGCTGGCACACAAAGAAATGGCCTAAAACTATTCATTAAGGGCAATGAATGACTCCCAGGAATCCATAATAAAAAGCATGTTTAGAAACAGAACCTGTCCTTATAATTTAAACAAAATGTTTTTTTTTTTCTATCGCTCCTTATTACTCAGAAAACAATTATCAAGAGAACACGATAATGAAATCTTATGATACAAGATTTTTGAGACATACTACCACATGTGTGTGCACATGCCTCTGTGAGATCAGCAAAGACAACTAGCTCACAACAGACAAAAAGTATTTATGATTTCTTTTTGCTATCTCTCTGCATTGAATCCAGGCACCCAATATACCCCAAGGGGACAAATCCCAGCACCCCCATGAAGCTATGATACAGGTTCAGCAACCTCCTTGCTCAGTCACATTCTGTTAAAGTGAATTCCAGCAAAGACTGCAATGTCACCTTCCACTTTTTTGTTATTAAAAACACTTGCATGACACTGTCTTTGTAAAATGTGATGATAATTTCCAACATGGAATCACAACAATACTATACATTTTTCTTTCTTATATTTCACAGCACTTAGAAAGAATAACTACTACTCCTATTTGACAGTCAGGGAAAAGGACCTCAGTGGTCCACACCTCCAGAAGAACCTGCAATTCCCAGTAGACTATATTAAGAAGTGCAGTAGCACAGCATCTCTTTGGCTCCACATGATTTACCAAGCACCACAAAGTCAGCAAGACAGTAGAGAAAGAATTCAGAATTCCCAGCTCCAAGACAGGGATCCCAAAGGTGGCCTAGGAGTCTGTCGTGGTTTCAGGTCAGCCCAGCCGGTAACAAAGCACCACGAAGCCGCTCACTCACCCCCCCACCCCCCACCCCCTCGCCTGGCCACGTTGGCATGAGGAGAAAATACAAAGGCAGGCTTGTGGGTCGAGACAAGGACTGGGAGGGATCACTCCCCACTTATGGTCACGGGCAAAAGACAGGCTCAACTTGGGGAAGAAACAAAATCAATTTCATTTACTACAAATCAAATAAAAAACAAAACACAAGGGTATTGGGAAGGGAAACTAAACATCAGAACACCTCCCCCCACCCCTCCCGCCTTCCCGGCTCAGCTCCATTCCCAGTGCTTTCTACCTCCTCCCCCTGGCGGCGCAGGGGAACAGGGGATGGGGGTTGAGTCAGCTCGCCACACATTGTCTCTGCCGCTCCTTTCCTCAGGGGGAAGATTCCTCACTCGTCCCCTGCTCCACC
>VYZV01010874.1:45186-64576 GCA_013401275.1 Pandion haliaetus
GACATTTTGGCGCGCGCATCCGACATTTTGGGGCAGCGAATTCTTCCAAGCAACTTCTTAAATGGGCCGCCTCTGCAGCCCCCCTCCCCTGCCACCAAGGAAAACCGTGCCACACAAACCCATAACAGAGTCCATAAAGACTATCTGAAATTGGTCTGCAGAACCACATTACTAGCAGATTTGTTTCTGTTTAGAAGCTGTACAATGCATTTATGATTTTTCCTGATATTTTTTTTTTTACAGTAACTCAATGGTCAAAAGCTTAAAAGCCAGAGAACCCTGTCTGTTCCTCACAATAGTTCAGTCATTTTGATAGGGACCTATACTGATATCAGAGAGTTCCAGCTTCTGATGAGAAAGAAGCACCAATAATAGAAGTGACCAACCCATTTTCATGGAATGAGCTGCACAGAATAGTCCCTAGTAATAAACAGTTAAGAGCAGCAAGTACTGAAAATAAAACATGCAAAATCACAAGCATGCCCTCCTAAGCCTTATCCCTCCAAGCATATGCAACAGGACATCTGCTGCTCTTTAACCTCTCTCAGCAGCAGTTATATATCACTGAGAGGAAAAAAAATTCTCCTGATCTACCAGTGGCATAAGAAATGCAAGCAAAGCTGATACAGTGGTTTGATCTTTATAAGGTCTGTCTTTGTTTAAAACCAAGTAACAGCATTATTTTTTTTTAAGCGTTCAATACAAATCAGAAGAGAAAACCTCAAAAAAATCCAAGAAATTTCACCTTTAAGATTCAGTGGGTACTACTTTGACTGCAGTAACTGCCATGCAGACCCCTAAACTCTGCTCCCTGCTGCTCAGACTGGGAGCCCTGAGGTGGTTTTCCACTAAGGCACTGTATCTCACCACACAAATCTATGTTACACCATCCTGCAAGTGCAGTCTCCACATGAGAATTAGTAGAAGCAACAAGCTATACAAGAATTACAAGAACTACAGTCAAAAAACCTGCTACTCAAGAGAAGAAAGGGTGCATACAAAAATGCACTGAACTAGAAAAGATGCCGCAGAGCCCTGCAGCAGAATGGTCTGGAACATCTAATTAGCTATTGCTGAACAGAGATTTATTTTAACTCAAAGGTTTCCTTCTCAATTCATTTGCAGAGGTTTTCACTAGAAAACAACAAAAATTGTTTCCAAATCAAAACAGAAAATTAATTTGTGGGATGTCTGCAAGAGACAAAAAAAATCCAACTGTCTGTACTATAACCCAAGTTATCTGCATGGCATAGAAGAGACACAACTACTGTTTCTTGCCATCTTTCTGAAGCCCAGAACTAGGTCTTCTGAACATATCAAAGAAAGTTCTGCTGCTGTCCTGTTGTCCACCCAGGAAGGTTATCTAAATCCCATCTTCTCCCCAGACTCTACAAATAGAGACTATGGAATAACTGGAGAACAAAGACTTCAGTTCAGAGAGCCTTGTGACAGTCAAAGGAAATACAACCCTGTATTTTCCACACAGGAAGTATAGTCTCCTTCTGTTGCACAAGCATCTGTTTGTGAAGTCTCCAAGACATGACAGACTACTTCTGCAAACATTATCAGTTTAGAGAGAAAAATAAAGTGGAATAATTTCCATCTTTAGAAAAACACAGATCCTCACATTTATTATAAATCACCTAAACCTGGTTCACAAATATGGTTATGCCACAGTGTGCAGGAATCTTCTTATTACCAATAACAATAGAAAATACTATGTTCAACCATTTGAACACATCACACTCAAACAGATATTTAGCTCAGAAAATATCCAAGGTGGAGATAAAGATGCACCAAAAGCGTCACCTCTTTTGATGGAACCTTTATGTGACCATATGAATCTTTCTAATCTTCCCTCTAGGTTTCAGAGAGGACTAGGAATGATCAGCTATGTGGTGAAAGGTTTCTTCTGTCTAAGAAGGTCTGAGCTTAGTTTTTTGTTTCTCCTGGAGCAACAGACAGGTTATGTAACCTCTAAAGAAAGCAGGGAGTTCCCACAGTATGCTGACTTAAGGACTAGTGATACTCTCCCCAGCTGAGAAAAATCTTCAAGCTCAGGTCTAAAGGAGGAACTACTACCTAAAGAGTTTAGCTTACTTAAAAACCTGTGAAGCTTTGTAGAGTTTTATAGGTATGGATTGGGGAAAAAAGTAAGCAGTGCATTTCCTATATTCATATCATTCTGGTGAGACCTTTAATAGCAGAAGCATCCAGGAGCTCACCCTGGGATCATCTGCCAGGACTATCAACAAAAACAAAAATAGAAATCTTACAATACGGACAGATCCACTGAGAGAAAGTTGACAGTTTTCACCTGTTCATTCTATAATACATAAAAATTTATTATTACTGAAACCTAACTAACCTGTAAGACTGCTAAATCCCAACCGTAAAAATAAGTATTCCTAAAGAGCGTTCACTTCAACTCTCTCTGCAACTGTAACTGCAACATCACCTGGGAGTTAAAGATTTCCTTGTTAGTAAATACAATGTTGCATTGTTTCCAGTAACATATTTACCACAAACAGACAAGGTAAATGTTCAAATTACAAAATAAATACAGTTCTAAGGCATCTGGGATCCTTCCTACAATGCCCTTCCCTCCTTACCCAAGCAGATGCTATTCCTGCTTATAATGAACTCAATTGCAGATCTTCCAGAGAACTTCAATGCATCAAGAAGAGGCACCGTTTCTCAGCTGAGCCTTCCTAAGGCAAATCAAAAGGGTAAGCATCTATCACATCACCACCTTCCTTGTAAGTACTGCATTTTGAACATGCAAATTGAAATTCACTGCTTTTTCCACCCCTTCAAGTTCCAGATATGCAAGTCTCAAAAGGTTTGAACCTATAGCCTTTGTTTGATCCAAAACCTATTGAGATCAAAGGCTTTGAAACAGGACCTTTAATGTTTGGAAGGGATTTCAAATAAGCCTCTAATTCAATTTATTTCTTTTTATAGTGTTAGTCTTCATGATGGAGTTGTTTAAGGTACAATGGGACAAAGATTTGAAAAGCTCCAATGAAGACCACATTGATATAGAGAAGGGCGCAAAGATTTTTGGGGATTTACTATCTGTAACTGCTAGTATCCCTTTCACCTTTAAGTAGCATCTACTAATAGAAGATTTTAGCCAGAGGGATACAGCTGCTCAGGATACCCTCTGTGTTCAGCTCTCATTTAATTGTATATTATCAACCATTCCCTGGAGAACATATTTAATAGATGATGAACCTGTTTCATGAACAAACTTTCTCAAGAGCATTGTGAGATTTGAATGCTTTGACAGAGAGCAATGCCCTGTGAAACTTCATATTCCCTGGGGAACACCACTGCTCTGTTTGAGCCCTCAACAAATGGGTGGGGGAAATTCTAAGCAATTCTAAAAATAAATAAATAAATAAAGTGAGCACTTATGGTGTTGGGCTGAAACAAGATACACCTCCTGGCTTTGTGCTAAATATTCCAGTTTCTCATAGAGATTAAAATACAGCTTTCCTCAATGCCTCTGGCCATTTTCTGTTTATTCCCTTTTAGCTGCGAGTCCCATAGTCTCTCTACATGTACAAATAAGGGTGGGGACACAAAACCTGAAAATAGTCATTAGCTGAAAAGAGGCAGATGTTGCAGTCAATGGTCACTTGTGAGCTGGGGTCACTGGTGTCTGTCACATTATGTAACTGTCCAGTAACCAGAGGAGAGGACACTGAAGGTGAAAGAAAGTCCCTAATGGAGAGTAGCTTGACAGTAGGTAGAACACAAAAGACATAACTGAGGGTAAAATCAACACACAGGCAGTCTTTTCCTCCTGTGTTTATGCAATGCTTATTTCAGGAACACCCTGATCCATTTATAGATAGGCAAAACATATCATAGACAGCTAAATACATGGTGAAAGATCTGGGGAAAAGGACTGCCTCTAAGCCTGTCCAGGTGCACAGCAGCATCCTGGACCATAGCAGTTTTCAAACACACTCCCATATCTAATCAGATCATGACAAAAACCAAGATCTTTTTAAGAAAGCCTGTCAATACAACATTTAGAGGAAAAAATATGGCTGCAAAACAAGTATCATGACCCACATATGTATATATTTTGGTAAATGCTGCTTCTAGATTAAGTCTTTGTCTTAAGCTTACAGTACAGTCAGCAATACACATTACATTTACCTGACAAACTGCAGGGCAAAGAAAAAGCTATGTAATGTAACTACACAGAAGGCTTGACAATCTAGTTTCAGAATAAGAAAAACAGAATGGGAAAATGCCCACAGCAGTCCATGGAAGAACTCATTACAGCCAAGCAGCACCACAAGTTTCCAGCTCTATTACTGCAATCAGGAAGCTATAAATAAATATACATCTTCCCATTTCACTACAGTAAGATCTTCCTTCCATCAAGTGATTTTCTAGAAGAGCTAGTTATTCCAAAGTTACCACTTTTGGCCTTCTATATTTCTTCCTTTCTTTCCATTGTTTCCAAAGAAACACAGATGTAAATAACACAAACTGAAGGAAAAAACCAAAGCAGACTTGGAAATCCGAAAGGACCTTCTCACACGGTTAACTGTGTCAAAGGCAATAGTGTTTCTCTTCAGATCTATGTTTATCTTGTTTTAATGAAGCAGAGAGCACCCCCTTTTAACATATTGGTTTTTATCTATATATTTTTATCCAACTAGGAGACTCTAGAATCACTCAAAAATTCATTAACACTGACATTTAGACAACACAGAGCCATTTCAATTCAATTAAACAAACACAGTGTGTTAACCTTCAGCAAAAGAAGTAGCCGTTCATTTTTATAGGCTGCCATAAACAGATTTCTGGGCTTCAAAGCCAAGATCAATAAAGCTTCTGCAAACAATAATAATCTCACACACACTCCATCGACAGCTGCTCAGAAAATATAGTCTGATTCTAAAGGTCTTAGTAACTGGGCACTTTCCCAGTCTTTTCCTCTTGCTCTCTAACATCAGAGTGCAAATGCCAAGACCTTAGTGAATTCCTTTGCAGCAGCACCCAAAGGAGCTGCCCCCTCCTCTAGCAAGAAAGACTACCTATTGTGAGAAAACTTAGGGAAAAAAAGTGAACTCATGTGCTGCATGACTACCTAAACACTGATGAGGCACAAATTATGCTGCGTAAGGCTATAAGACACTTTACTTCCATAACGCAGGACAGAAACAGATGAAGTGTTAAGCCTGCCTCTATTCCCTTAAGATCAGTGCTATTGGCTTAACACTAATGGAAAACCCACTCATCCACAGAATAGGTACAATCCAGCGGCCAGCTCTGTCCACAATTGCCTTGCTTTCTTTCTTATAATCTTGCTAATGAAAAGTAACAGAGAGCAATTCAGGAATAGCAACTCCTGAATTCCTTAGTCCTGCTAAGGCTGTCAGTGCAAAGCCCAGCCTTATGTTCTTATCCATTCCAGTAAACATTTTACCACTTCCTACTTACAGCCCCAGTATCTTTTCAACTATCTATTTAAGGATGTGTGTGCATGCACATGGGTTTGTTTGGGTTTGGGGGTTTGTTTGGGGTGTTTGGTTGGTTTTTTTAAACAGTTCTTTGCAGCAGAGACCGTATCTTCTTCAGTAATGCCACACTTCAAGCTGATATCCAGTAACTAGCAAATAGAGTGGCAACGGTGTGCTTTACCAAGTGCAATTCAATTGCCATCAGTGGACACCTAAATTACTGGCTAATCAGGAAACACAAAATGCAAAGAGGGAGAGAGCAACTCATCTTTGATTTTCCCAGTTACATTAATAATAATATCTAGGAATCTTGCAGACATAACATCTCTAAAATCAATATTTAACATTGAGATGCAATTATGCTGTAGTTACATAGTCACATATGGCCAGCATTAGAAATCTGATTCTACTGTAGGATAAATCTTAGATCTTCATTAGTTTTCCTTCTTTCTCAGAAAATTGCACTGTGTCCCAAGAAGGGATAAGTACACAAGAAATACAGAAATTTGGAGACTTCCTCCTATCTTCTTTCAGATGTCAGTGAAGGATTGAGGACTCAGACTGTACTCTGTGATAGCTCAGATCAGGTCTCACTCAGGTCAGTAGATTAGGCTGCTTGAGAGCTACTGAAAAGTCTTATCCCTGAATAGAAGCTTAAGGCTAAACTTTGCATGGTCAGTGTGACAGATTTGGAGGGCTTCTGTAATTCCACAATGGTTGATTCAGCTATTGCATTAAAAAAAAAAAAAAAAAAAAAAAAAGGAAAAAAAGAAAACNGGCAAAAAAGCACATCTTTCCTGCATAATACTTCCTTACAACACTACACAGAGTATTGCAGGTTGCATCATATATGAAAAGGAAGGTATCACCCATGTTTCTGTCAGATACTATACATCAACAAGCCACGTTACATAAATTTAATTCTGTCAGTGCTCAGGACATTGAGTCATCTGATGAAGTGAGATAAAGTACAGTTTAATCACGATGATCAGAGGTATCAAAGGAACTTATAGGACATATAGTCTATCTTACTAATGGAAGGAAAGCATTCCTGCAGACAGCCAGCTTTCAAAGTCATAGGGTTGCTGTAATTTCAGAGTACTACCACTAAGTTCAAAGTCACTCTACTTTCACTTTGGTGAAAGTTAGAACAGGATTGGACCTTCTCAGGGTGTTTAGTGAGTAGGTACATGACACCATGCTGGCAAATAGGCAACATCCTAATCAATATGTGCCACATATTAAGCTTAATTGATGCACAGATGACATCCTGCTGAATACCTACAGCTTGCAGATAAAGTGGGTCTGGTGGTCACTGAATGCTCTAGTTTGTATTTACTGTCTCTCTTCAGTACAGTCCCAACAAATTCATTTTCCATTCTTAGAAATCTCATCCAGCGGAGTCCACCAGCAACCCAGCATTTAGGGAAAGCAAAAAAACCAAAATCCAAGTAATGACCCTAGTGGGGTATATTCCCATTCAGGTTGATTCCCAGATTACCTTGATAGATGGTAAGGGAAACTAGTTCATGGGCTACAGCAAAGCAACTCACTTAAGTCTTCTAGGTACAAGTCTATACTATCTGTAGCAACTATATTTCCTTCCTTTCTCTGCTGCAAATGAGTGCCAGATTTACAATTTACTACTTCCAATGCAGTTTATAAGGAATATGAAGTACCCCAGACATCAGCACTGCTGGAAGTGGGTGCTGCTCTGTCCAGTTGGCAGTGTTATTTCCGCTTTCAAGGGCATTCAGGAACATTAGCCACATTGAACGTGAAAGCAATTGTGTTCATGCTAGTAAACACCATTTGGATTGCCTCATAAGAGGTTGCAATGTATTGTGGTGGATTTACAAGCCTACTTGGCTCTGTCCACTCCTATTCTTAGCCCTTAGTTTATGAATGAAGTCAACCTTTTGCTACAAATGCATATTCTCAAACAAACAAAAATAGATACACATAAATTCAGCAACAGCATAACTGTGAGGAGGCACTGATGGGATTTTAGGGAGTGGAAAAGAAACAGGTCAGGGTTACACAAAGCATCCGAGTCCTGTTGTAGAGAACTGTCACCCACTGCTGAATACAGTTCACCAGCAGAAGTGTACTGTCTAATTATGTGGAATGAAACTGATAAGCTTACTTCTCCCAAAGGCAGCACTTCATCATACCTCCAACTTTAGAGGCTAAAGGTTTACTCAGATGAAGTCAGGTGGCAGGTAGCTCATCCTTATCACACCTGGCCTAAATGAGGAAACTTGTTGGTGGGAAAGGGCTTGCTTTATACCTCACCACTAAAGAGACTGAATTTGACCATTCATTTGAGAGCTCACATAGCTGTCATTCTAATTTTTCTCTCTCTCATTTTGCATTGTAAAAACACCATGATTTGGTCCTTGATCCCATGTGTATAGAATAGACATAGTTGTTCCTATATCAGTATCTTCATTTACACCCATACTAGCATGAACAGCGGAATGAAATCTATACTTCAAAAAAAGTGATGTAAAACTTATCTTCCCTATCATCCCATAAAATTATGTTCAAGATTAGAGACTAATCCTCATGAATCACACAATGCAATTTCTTGAGACATTCAGCTAGTTGAGCCATCCTTTGGACTTCTCAGCATTTTGACCAAAATACCAGCAAAAGAAGCATCACAACATCTGCAGGCATGTATATGCAGGTGTGCTGGGTTGACCCTGGCTGGACACCAGGTGCCCACCAAAGCTGCTCTATCACCCCCCCTCCTCAACTGGACAGGGGAGAGAAAATATAACAAAAGGCTTGTGCGTTGAGATAAGGACAGGGAGAGATCACTCACCAATTACTGTCACAGGCAAAACAGACTCAATTTGGGGAAATTAATTTAATTTATTACCAATGCAATCAGAGTAGGGTAACAAGAAATAAAACCAAATCTAAAGAACACCTTCCCCCCACCTCTCCCTTCTTCCTAGGCATGGCTTCACTCCCGAATTCTCTACCTCCTCCCCCACCAGGGGTGCAGGGGGATGGAGAATGGGGGTTACGGTCAGTTCATCACATGTTGTCTCTGCCACTCCTTCCTCTTCAGGGGCAGGGCTCATCACACTCTTCCCCTGCTCCAGCATGGGGTCCCTCCCACAGGAGACAGTCCTCCACAAAATTCTCCAAATTGAGTCCTTCCCACAGGCTACAATTCTTCACGAACTTCTCCAGCATGGGTCCCTTCCACTGGGTGTGGTCCTTCTGGAACAGACAGCTCCAGCATAGGTCCTTTCCACAGGGTCACAAGTCCTGCCAGCAAACCTACTCCAGCATGAGCTCCTCTCTCCACAGTGTCCCAGGTATTGCCAGGAGCCTGCTCCAGCATGAGCTCTCCATGGGGTCACAGTGTCCTTCAGGCACATCCACCTGCTCCACTGTGGACCTCCACAGGCTGCAGGAAGACAGCCTGCCTCACCATGGTCTTCCCCACGGGCTGCAGGGGAATCTCTACTCTGGCGCCTGGAGCACCTCCTCCCCCTCCTTCTTCGCTGACCTTGGTGTCTACAGAGTTGTTTCTCTTACATGTTCTCACTCCTCTCTCTGGCTGCAGTTTCTGTGCCGCAGCAACTTTTTTTCCCTTCTTAAATATGTTAACCCAGAGGCGCTACCACCATCACTGACTGGCTCAGCTTTGGCCAGCGGCGGGTCCATTTTGGAGCCAGCTGGCATTGGCTTTATCAGACTTGGGGGAAGCTTCTAACAGCTTCTCAAGAAGCCACCACTGTAGCCCCCCCACTACCAAAACCGTGCCACGCAAACTCAGTACAGTGGGAAGAAGTTATTATTTGTATGTTAGTCCTGGCCAAGCTAAAAAGGAATATGGAAAGAGGCATGTTTCTGGTCTAGTATATATTATCATCTGAAATAGCACAGAAATATTAGATAGCTATTCTTTTATTCTACCTTCCCTCCATCCTCATCTTCCTCCAAATATACAGTCAATGGGACATCAGCTCAACACTGGGACACTAACTACCGAGTCAACACTTCAACTTTTAGCAGTGCTCTTTAAGCAGGAAGCATCTCTTCCTTCAGATATAGTACACATATATAAATAATCATTACGTACCTCTGATACAGAAGCAATATTTTTAGAAAAAAGTCTGAGCAGAAGGCGTTTAAAACAATGCAGGAGTATGAAAAAAAATGCATGAAACAAGTCAGAGTTGATGCATATCCTAAGTAGTTACGGCTTCAGTTAGGAGCCTCTACTGACAATGTGCACCTTTTTGCAGTCGGCTCTTTTCCCAAAAAGGATTCAGAAATATAAAGGATCTCTTAATGAATTTCAAGTTGTACACTAAGAGTAGGAACCACTAAAATTATCACAGTTGTTTTAATTCAATAGAGTAGAAAGTACAGTATGGAGCATTTCTGGTTCATTCTCCCCAAATGTAATTTAACAGACTTTTCTCCAAATATATATTGTGAAAGCTGCACAAGGCAGATTTAATGATCTGACAGACTTCTGCACTTCCCTGTGATTTCAATTGGTTTCAAATGTGACAGTACACTAGAATAACAATATACATACACATAAATAACATAATTACATCACCACTTTTCAGAGGGAAGGCATTCCAATCCCCCCCCCTCATGCAACATTGTTGTATTACAACCACAGCCCAGATCTGGCCATACTGGAAATATTAGCATAATTTAGGGGGAGTAGAATGAGTTAACCAATTTATTTACTTTACTGGATTATTTACTTTGGGGACAGCAAAAGGAACAGACAAGGGCTTGCTTTTAAATACCTGCTGTCACTTTGCCTATGTTACGTAGAAACCAAAACCACAGAGTTCGTGTCACATTTTGAAGAGCATCCTGACAAACAGTTTGTGCTAAACTAGGATCTAACAGGGAAGGCTAGTTGCTATATAGAACTTCCAGCTTTTGCACAGAAAAGACTGCCCGTGGCTCCCACAGGGCTTTCTTCTTACCATCCCATGCACTTTCCTAAAGAAAAGAATAGCCTTTCTATTGTTTATCACATGATATAAAAGACTTCGAAAAATGCTATAATTTAACCACATTGTTCCAGCTGTTCCTGTTTCCTTCATCAGATTGGCATTCATGTCACCAGCGTTTAATGGATGTTCCAAACCTAGGTAGTTAATGATGCCTCTGCTCAAAAAAGTGTCCAAGACACAAGGATGCTAATCAGAAAGTGTTCTTCAGGTTTTCAGTGTAGAAATCTAAATCTGAATATTCAATACCTTTTTTCTCCCTTTCATTCCAAAAGCACACATGCAAGATGCTGGTGGCAAAATAAAATATGGCACCACGCTTCATTCTGAATCATCTTCTCCTCTTTCAACTACTCTACTACAGCTTTCTTTCGTGGAAATTAAAAGTACAGCAAATCGCAAATGAAGTACTGTCCATCTAGTGCTATGGTGCAGCCCCAGGACATCACAATCACGTGCCTTCTCACAAGACAAGCATCAAAGGAAAATAAATGTACTTATCCAAATGGTACCACTCAGAAGCAGCATGAATGCTTCCTGCTGGCTGCAGCAAGTAGTTAGCAAGGCCAGTCAAGCACATCAATTTTGGAAAAGCCTTGTTCTCAAAGGGATACAGGGTGCAGAAAGAGTGATAAACAATAACAAAAGCACACAGGGAAAAAGAAAACAGTGAAGAATTGGGGACCAATTGAAGGGGGGAAAAAAAAGAGTAGGGTTGGGAGGAAAGCAACAAGAAGATCTATAGATAATTAGTTCTACATATAAGAGAAAGGCAAATAAGTAAGAAGTTTTAGAAACACAGATACACATATTCAGCTACTTGGTTACTGTAATAGATGAAGAAAATGTTCTTTTCAGCAGCATCTGCCTGCCCTTCCCTAAGAGGGGTCAGGCTCTGATCTTCTGACTTAACTAGAATCCTGAACAAACAGAAAGCTCTCTAGAAATAATTGTAGTTTTAAAAGATCTACCTAAAAATACAAAGAAAAAGGCATGGCCAAAGCACTCGGACACAGTACTTTGACATGCTTTAATGCCACCTGGGGAAAAACAAACAAACAAACAAAAAAACCCCCAACCACCACAAACAAAAATATCCCAAACAAACCATAAGACCCCCCCCACCCTATCAACTATTAAGTGGGCAAAGTTTACGCAATGGGTTTGATGACTCACTAAGAGGCTGTGTTATTTTTTACAGTCTCTGCTGATGCTGCATGTGCTTTCATGAGCTGCTGCCTGACTGCAGAGCAGACAGCATGGGCTGCAGGTTGTTAATTTAATTGTCTTCCCAACTGGATCTCCTTCAGGACAAACCCTGGGGGGCTCTACTCTGTACTATAGCATGGAAAGCTCTCACTGAAAGCAATGGATCAAACTTTTAAGCACCTACAGCAACTATGGCCGATAATAGAAACTACTCAGAAAGTAAGGCTTGAAGAAAAAGATTAAGGAAATTAGAATTCAGTTATTCGAGCAGCTTGCTTTATCCACCCATCTCTTATCAATCTGCTTGTAGATTAATCAATACCTGAATGGCAAATTATTTCATACACACAGTGACCTTGCAAAATATTCCAATAAGAAGAGAAATTCAACCAGGCTCTCCTCGCAGCAATAAGACTATTTATTCACCACAGATCCTGTGAATAGTGGGAGCCTACAGCTGAAACTAATATTAAAGTCACAGCAATATATTTAGCATTAATGCCAAGTACAACATACCTGCATCATACCTGCTTTCCATCCCATTTGTCAGGGGTGAGGGTTTATATTTGTGCCCCTGCTTTTGTCTCCATTGTGCTGACACAGCTACTTGGACTGTTTTCTTGAGTTATTTTTCCAGCTGGATCAGTTCATTAAACTGGTTCACATCACAAACTTGCACAGTAGAGTCAACATTCTCCAGGCAAAAGCAATAGCCAGCAGTGGGAGCGTTTAACTTGGCATTGCTGCCGAGAAGATCTAAACACTGCCCAATGCTAAAGGAGACAGTATCAAATACTAAATCATTAAACATTCCTTATTTTTAAGTCCCATGCAAAAACACACCACCCTACATCTTTATTGCACAAAAAAGTAACCTGCCACATACTGACTTAACTCAGTCACCAATTGTTCTCAGACCACAAGCCATCAGAAGGGGATTAAAAAAATAATTTACTGCATCTCCCCCCTCCTTTTTATCATTAATAAATTAAAAAAAATATTACAAATATTGAGATTACGATTCCGTATACAGAGCTGTTTCTATACTACCCACTTCCTGTTCTATCTCCCAAGTACTGAAGAAGAGTAGAATAGAAGACAGTTTATTTTGGATTGTTTTCCTCTTTAAACTGTAATGGTTATGTTCTTTTTAAAAGAAGTTAGAGAAGCACTGACCCACCAGATGCCTCAAGAGTTTCATCTAGTATTAAAATATATAAGCTCAACAGGTGACTTTTGCTTTGCCACTTTCCTCTTCGGCTGTTGTTCAGCCCACCTGAACCTGCCAAGACAGCATTTTTCTTTTCTTTTCCACCCCTCAAGTGGTATGTCTGGGAGGATGGTATTCCCAACCCAGCCATAGATGCTATGGTAACATCTGTACCATTCTTTACACAAAACTTTTTGTCTCATTGAAAGGTAATGTAACCAAGTACATCCTTACTCAGTGCACAAGATCTGCCCTACAAATCACAGCTCCCGGTATCTCAGGCTGGCTGCATACAGCGTTTTTAGATTATATCTGAGCTTTAACTTAAGAAAAATTTGCCATTAAAGACAGCAGACATGGACAGGAAGCTCAATGTTGCTTTACTAGCAGAAAGCACAGGTAGAAAAATCCACATGGTTAAAAAGACCTACACAACATGTTCCCCAGTAGTCACAAGCTGAAATTGTTCAATGATCATCAGCACTTCAAACTTCATTAGGGAATGCATTCCTATTTCTGCAGCTGGCAAGAGGAACACATCTCAAGTATGAAATGGTACTGGGTTTGTGTGGCAAGGTTTTGGAAGCAGGGGGGCTGCAGGGGTGGCTTCTGTGAGAAGATGCCAGAAGCTTCACAGAGTTGAGTCTGTTTTGCCCATGACAGTAACTGGTGAGTGATCTCTCCCTGTCCTTATCTTGACCCACAAGCCTTCTGCCATATTTTTCTCCTGTCCAGCTGAGGGGGGGTGGGTGGTGGTTGTGGTGATAGAATGGCTTGGTGGGCACCTGATGTCCAGTCAGGCTCAGCACACCACAGAAATCAAGATTTCTTTCAAAGCTTCTAGCAGGTTTTGAAATCAGTATTAAAGGAAAGCACAGATACTTCACTAAGGGCTTATCTAGTTCAGTCCTTCAGCATGCTATAGTGGACACACAGCAAGTATCAACAAATCATGTTCTATAGCTTCACTTGGGTTTGCTTATGATGAATGAACTAATTTTTTTTTTTTACAAGCTTTTACTTCAAGTTCAGATGTTTTGCATGTGTTTCATGTTTCAACTGATCTTGAAACACATCTGCCAATTTCTGAATAATCTGACAAAGATCTATGCAATCTAGAGGTCTCAACTAGACAGACCTCTTGAGAAATTTTACAAGAATTTCAACTTCTACAGCATCTATCACAGAGAATAAATGAAGTGATAAATACTATAGTAATTACTGTTGTAAGTTAACCAGGCTTAGCAGCACAGTGCTTGAAGTGCCATGGGACCTTTTGACAAAATCTCGAAACTCGCTGTTGATGCTGCTCCTTGAAACAGATCAAGTGTCTGAGGAGCACTGCACAAAGAAGGCAACAGGGAGGAAGGGCAGAGCAGTCAAACCTTAACAGCCTTGGAAAGCCACAGAGCATCTCAGACCTGGGCAAGACGAGAGGAAGGAAAAAGTAAGCAGCTCTCAACTTCCCACTGACTGCTCGTGTCTGCCCAGGAACGGTCCTCTACCTGCAAACCTCTCCTCCCAGCAGAAGGGGAGTAGGCAGAAGGGCCTTGGTTGTGAGATATTAGGACTGAAAAGGCTGTTAATTTTTTTGCCATAAGCCACCATCACTATTTTGTCACTTTCATCATTAGAGGTGCTCAGTTTGCCTAGGCCAATCCTTTCGCAGCCTTCCACCAAGGGAAACATTGTGCACAACGATGTAAAGAAAACTGTAAGAAGCAAGAAATGAGAAGCTCATTTCAGTTAAGGATTCGAAGCTGATGAAGTATGAGGTTTTTAGGTTATTTTTAAACATTGCTGCAATACTGTAATGTGCTAAAATACTTAAAAGCCAGCATCATAAGACACACTGCCTCAGCTTCTGTAACATGAAAGCACTTCCAACACACCAGTCGATGTGTCAACAATTGAGCTTCAGGTGGGTTTTTTTTTTTTCTTTTTTTTCCTTAAGTAGTATGCTGATATTCAAACAAGAATATTAATTACTTCCTTGAATAGAAATGTCTTAGGGCTTTTCATCTCCTGCTCAGCATATTAGGATGTACTACATGGATTAGATTGCAACAGCTGCTTTTTTTTTTTTTTTAAACAGCGTTCACTCAAACCTTCTACACATGTGCTAGTCATAATTGGCCTGACAATTCCTGTGTAATGACACAGCCAAAGCTCAAATAGTGGTTGTTTGATTACTATATGGATAAAGCTGAAGAGAGGGCACAGGAGATGCAATAATGTTAAGGAATAAGGAAAATTCTTCTAATGACTAGACAGACATTACTTCGTGGTCAGAAAAAAGTTGTAGCTAGTTTGCAGCCCCAATATGGATTTACTTCATGGCCTTGAATCAGTCCTTACAGGTGTCACCAGGCATGTTATAGGATTTGAGATCCTCAGCTAAGAGGTACTAGAACCATGCAAAATTAAGGCCTATTTCAGGAACACCTGCCCCCCCCCCCCTTTTTTTTTTAAAAAAAAACAAACCAAAACACTCAGTGAGTTCAGTAAGAGAGAGATACTAAAACTTGCTTAGCACAGTCCCTCCATACACAGTCACGTTTTTCCCCCTTAGGCTCCTTATTTACCTCCACAAACACATGCAAATTGACTTGCAGCTGGAAAATTTCAAGAAGCAAAAAACATTCCAGAGATTTAAGACTTAACAGTGAATGGATATTTATTAAGTACAGGGAGTGGACAGAGAGTGGCATTGGTTAGTCATGTTCCACACTTCCCTGCCCTTCCTCCGTAGTTACTTTAAAGACAATAAACTTTATAATGAAGTATCAATAACATCTTCCCATTTAGGCTAACAGGCTTATCACACGCTCCACCACAGAGTATGCTGTTTTAATTAGCAAGATGGATCTCAGAGCTGATATGTTCTGCTGTGCTATAATTCCTGCCTTTACAGTAATTTTCTTCTGTTTTTCACACTATAATGTGCTATAAATCCTACTTAGGCTGCCTCACTGGCCTGTTGCTGCTCAGAGTCAATCTTTCAGGCCCTCTGTTTCCATGACAACTTCCTGCAATCCTCCCTTTTGCAGGATTATCCTATGGTCCCCTGGGGAGATGGCTGAGATGCTCATGGGCTCCCAAAGCTGGAGCTCCATTCAGTCACCTCTCTACCTCTATACCTTGCCATGCTGCCTGCACCTGGGGCTGCACCCAGGGAACTGGGCAACCAGTCCTCTCTTCACCCCTCTTGAACAGGGATGCCTAGAAAAATAATACAGGCTTGGCTGGTTTAGTGCCTAAACAAGTCAGAAACAAATAAAACAACCTTTCCTCCCACTCCAGCACATTTGTTTCCATTTTCTTTCTTTTTTCTTGGTGTCCTCTGCTCCCACATACAGCCTCCCCACACACATTTCACAGCCTACTAATACATAACCTTAGTTTTCTTAATTCCCAGCCTTTGTCCTGTTGCTTCGCTCATCATCATCATTTCTTCCCCTATTTTATCTTGCTTCCTGTTTCTTTTTCCTCTCTAATGCTCTTTTAAACACTCCTTTTCTTCCTTTTACTCATGCTCTGCAATGCTTCCTAAATACAGCTATGAGGATCCAGAAACCATTACAGGGTCATCCATCAACTGCTCCTGCTCCCCCAGGTCACACACCACATTCTACCAACACTTAATTAAATTTCAGTCATTGAAAAGACAAACAGGCTTGCTTTTTTTTTCTTCCTATGGGTCTCCTTTTTTACTTTTTCTTCAGTCTCATTTTGAGTTGTTAAACATTTATAACTTAGGAGCAAGTATCAATCTGTCCACGCTATTTCAAGGAAGCAAACAAAAGTAGGTTGATTGTTCTCTTGAGCTAAGGGAGAAGTGAACAATGACGGTAGGCAGAAGGGCTGCACATGAAATAGCAACTTCTCTGAAGTCACTGTGTGAAAACAGCAATTGGGAGCCTCTAAACACTTGCAGGCAGTGGAGAAATAGCACTTCTCAGATTTCCTTCTGCAGGACCTACTGATTCTCCAACCCTATTGCTCTTTCAGTGGATGCAATTCCCTATGATCAACGGGTACGTAACTACTCACAATAAGAAATGCTATGGGGATATACCTATCCCCATGGATATGGGGTGCTATGGGGCACCACCTAACATAACTCAAAGCTCCTAGGTTTACAGCTTACGAACAGACAGGATCTTACACATCAAATTACTCCAGCCTTTGGCCTAGCCACCTAGCTGAATACCCAAGTTAGGCTGGGTGAAGAACCAACTTGCTTACAGAAGATTCTCCCATAAGCTTATTTCCACAGACCTAACAGACACCTGCAACGTGGCAAATGTCTAGCTGACTTCAGTGGGGTATGACATATTCAGGTGCAGCAGTACTTGATCACACATATGGCACAGTTAAAAAGCAAAATGATTTCTATGTGGAAAGATGGGATCATTCCCATCCTTTACTCTTCAGAATAAGGAAAAAGGAAGCTCTACTAGGTGACAAACGGAATCCACCATTTGTGGTGTGAGTCCTTCTAATCTGAGAGCAAACTTATTACAGTATCTGATTGCTGATACAGCTAATTAAATATCTCATGACTTTGCTATAGACAGAGGATTGTCAGCTACAGAAAAAGCTGGAAATCCTTTATAATTCAGTAGCATCTTTACCATTTCAACTCTAGTTTAATTTTCCAAAATTTCCAAGTGGCAATCTAGGCTTTGAAATACCTGCTGCCCTTCCAGTTCCAGAGCTAGCTCTTAAGAGGAACCTTGACAGAGAAGCAGAAAACAAAAAGTGCAGCAGAAGAATTTGGATCAACAAGAAACAAACTTTCCCTAGGGAAGCCTCCCTTGGGAGATTTTTTTCCCCACAAAATCTTCATGCTGTCATCAGTTTATGCTTAATAGACCTCATTATTAATGTAAATAAGACCTTCCAGATCTCTTTAATTTAACAAGCAGTATTTTTTATTCACCTGATTCCCTAGAGTAATATAGCTTGTAACTTTACCTTTTGGAATTTGTTTTTTATACACACTGAGAAGACTGATTTTAAGACTCATAAAAGATCACGCACTTCAGAAAGAGGTTGACAAATATTAGAAAATCCAGAATTATTTTCTATTAAGAAAACTTAGCCAGAAGTAAGGGTATTTTTCAGAACTACAAT
This sequence comes from Pandion haliaetus, assembly GCA_013401275.1. Taxonomy (NCBI): domain Eukaryota; kingdom Metazoa; phylum Chordata; class Aves; order Accipitriformes; family Pandionidae; genus Pandion; species Pandion haliaetus. The sequence goes on from VYZV01010874.1 coordinate 63,240, forward strand.
CCTACAGTCTCAAAACAGATGTCTGGAATTTTTTTAGCTAACATTAAGAACAATTTCTAGCTCACGTGAATCAGGACCTACTTCCATCTTGTATAGGAGAACTTCAGCAGCTGAATGAAGCAGTATTTGCCACAGTCTTTACATATTCCATATTTCCTGCCAAGAACTCAATCATATTAAGTGCCTCACATTACACGCTTTATACAGACTGGTGAAGTGTAACATATTTGTGACAGTCATCACAGGAATTTCAGCACCTTCATGACAGCTTTCTGTGAACTGGACAGAGTACTGAGATGAAGCCTGGTTTAATTTGATCTTTTCTCCCCAATCTGTTTCTTGTTTTAGAACTGGACTTTGGACTCCCTGGCACAAGGGCCATCTTTGTTCTAATTCATGTAACAAATCAAGCTGTTGCTAGGTGTTATTTGAACTGCCACTGCTGTAATACCAAAGTAATTATTGATAGTTTTTAATGGCACATATGAAGAAGAGGCATTCCATGCCAGATCTGCACTCCATCTACTCTAATGTTCCACCTTTGATGGTTGCCAGTACCAGATACTTCACAGTTTCTGCCTTAACCTACTGGTTAACTCCTAATAGCCTCATTCCCTGTGTGAGCTAGAGCTTAAGATAAAATGCCCTTTGTCTTAAAGTGAACAGAAACTGTTCAGATGTGGCTCAGATTCCATACCTCAAGCCACTGACTCACTTGAGCCTTAAATATCTAATAATTTCTCCAGACTATGTTCACGAATACATTTGAGTGCATATCTACAGCTATGTTTTCAAGGAGTTAGCTGATATCTCTGCTGTTCTGATAAGGGCTTTTCACCCACATGGTGGAAGAGCTGTCCTGCCTTTAGCAGGACTAGAGAAATTCAAGAAAGCAAAGCTCATGAGGACCATGAAAGCTAAGTTTTTAGTTCATTTCCCTCTGTCGTGGTTTCAGGTCAGCTCAGTCGGTAACAAAGCACCACGAAGCCGCTTGCTCACTCCCCACTCCCTCGCCTGGCTACATTGGGATGAGGAGAAAAAAAAACAAAGGCAGGCTTGTGGGTCGAGACAAGGACTGGGAGGGATCACTCCCCACTTGTGGTCATGGGCAAAAGACAGGCTCAATTTGGGAAAAAAACAAAATCAATTTAATTTACTACAAATCAAAACAGAAAACAAAACACAAGGGTATTAGAAGGGAAACCAAACATCAGAACAAACTTCCCCCCACCCCTCCCGCCTTCCCGGCTCAGTTCGCTACCGATGCTGTCTACCTCCTCCCCCCGGCGGCGCAGGGGAATCGGGGATGGGGGTTGAGTCAGCTCGCCACACATCGT